>JAULBS010027536.1:0-10446 GCA_032355785.1 Symmetromphalus regularis
GTTTTACATCATGTAACTATAGACCTAATAATACCTAACAATTCCATCTCAGTTAGATACATGCTATATAGGTTTTGTATCATGTAACTATATACCTAATAATACCTAACTATTCCTTCTCAGTTAGATACATGCTAAATACTTTTTGCATTATGTAACTATATACCTAATAATACCTAACAATTCCATCTGAGTTAGATACATGCTATATAGGTTTTACATTATGTAACTATATACCTAATAATACCTAACTATTCCTTCTCAGTTAGATACATGTTAAATACGTTTTGCATTATGTATCTATATACCTAATAATACCTAACAATTCCATCTCAGTTAGATACATGCTATATAGGTTTTACATTATGTAACTATAGACCTAATAATACCTAACAATTCCATCTCAGTTAGATACATGCTATATAGGTTTTGCATCATGTAACTATAGACCTAATAATACCTAACAATCCCATCTCAGTTAGATACATGTTCCTGTATAAACAAGGATAATAGTGATTAAATAAAGTCAACAACTGGATAGACTTCGTGCTGACATTTCTGGTATATATTGTTTCTAATGGATGTAGATACAGCTTTTCTGGATACATGATGTATTTTATTCAAGGGACTGCAACAAATAAAGTGATTGCAATGTGATTAAACAAGTAGGAGATTCTGACGAAGATATATTCAAGCAACAGAAGAAGCCTGACTTCTTCAGTCCACAACAATTCAGTAGACAATGTTCCTTATTTCAAGCATATTGCTTCTGCTCCAGCATTTGGTGTCTACATATAGCAACTGTTCAGATAATTTAGCGCATAATAATTTGTAGGTTCATTTTAAACAAGATCATATCGTTCTGGTACCGAAGACGTTGTTTCATCAGGGTTGTAATATTCAAGGACTCCTGAAAGCTTTTAAAAGGTTAACTTGTGAATATTCAGAGGTCATTTCATAATATAATGAAACATTAAATTGATATCTGATCCAATATTCACATGTTTTGAGATTTGTCAGCTGTGTGTTGTTTACTATGGCTCCCACCATTGAGTCTGGATACGCTCACCTTTCCCAAACACCTGCTTTAATCACAATTTAAGTGACATTGATGAGTGCAGACTCGTGGTTTTTGTGTGGACTCTGCCTTGTGCGGCTATATACCTTTGAACTTAACATTTAAAACACTTGTTTGATAGGGTAAGGTACCAATTTACTCATTCTTCATCATTAAGCAAATACATATAACAAAGTCTTACATGTATATCTTCATTCAGACAACTGGTTAAAAACCTCGCATTGGACATCAACCATTTGAAATTACTGGTAGGTAATGAGTTATGTTCTTAATTATTCTTCATAGAACCATTCATTGTTTGTGATAACACATCACACATCTTTGAAATTGAAAAAAAAGTTGACTTTCTAAAAATCTGAAGTCTTGTGCTAACTATGGTGGCCCATTACAACTGATCAACTGTCAGCAGAACATCAATGCTAAATTTGAAATGTGCATCACAATTTGAAAGATTTGGCTAAAACATTTGCCAGATAGCTTAAGAAAAGGTTACAATATCCACCATAATTATTGGATTTTACCTAATTTTCCCACTTCCGGGATTTGTTTTCTGTTAGTGTGTACACATCAATAAACCTAAAAACACACAAAACAACTTTTGTAGCAATTTGTTTTGATGTATTATGTGCTAAACGGTTGTTTCTTAAGAAATTTTGGTAGCCATCTTGAAAAATGGCTTCCATCCTGAAATTTCATATATGGATCATAAACCAGATTTAAAAAATAACCCAGTAAGACTGTTCATGCCAAGTGTCATGCTTATATCAACATTTAAAATTTGAAAGATTCAAATAAAACATTGCCTGTTATCTGGTGTATGAAAGTTGAAATATCAACTATGTTGGTTATGACCTAATTGTCCCACTTTCCGACAGGTTGAAAAAAAAAATTCTTCTGTTACTGAGTACATCTCGACAAACCTAAAATACGAACAATTCCGTTTTGAAGCAATGTTTTTAGTTTTATATGCCAAATAGTTTCTCTCTCTAACAAATTTGGTGGCCATCTTGAATAAAATACCACCATGTTGGATTTTCGTATGGGTCATTGACTAGATTTAAAGAACGACTCAATGACACCATCTCTGCCAAGTTTCATGTTTGTATCAACATTTGAAAGATTCAAATAAAAGCATTGCCTGTTATCTGCAGTATAAATGTACAGATATCTGCCATATTGGATTTGACCTAATTGTACACTATTTGATTGGTTGATTTTGATAGATTTTTAATATGTTATTATATACAAGAGAACGAACGTAAAAACACAAAAACAAATTGTAGCAAGTTTTGGGGATAAAACCTTATTATACATTACTGAAATTTCACACGGTAGTACTTTGATAAATGGCAAACCACACAGTACATTTATATAAAATTAATATTCCTTATTTACAACTAATAGCTCAAAGCAATAAATTACAATATGTTGACAGTTAAAAACATTGTTAATACTTACACATTTGACTTATAATTCGGCATACATCTGAATAAATGCATGCTGTTTTACATTATGAAATATTTTTTCAAAAACGTTTATAATAATTTAAATAGAGACAAAAACAACCTACACCGAACAAAATAAACAGATATGTTTAACATTGATGTGCGTACACTGACCCGTGTTACAATAGCTCCTGGAGTACATGTCGTATGGGGTGAACATGAAAATATTTGTTTTTGGGCCACCTCAGACAAGTTTCGAGACCTGCAAATTAGTTCAATGAAAACACAAACAAAAAACCTACAACAATTGACTCATGTTATAATTCTTTTCACCCCTCCCCCCATTTGTCAGTACTATAAACTTAACAAAACTGGTCATATGTATCTTTACAATTACAATTTGAATCTATTTAGTGTTGATCTTGTTTTATTTATTTATGTTTTTTAATTTGTTTTTTTTGTATTATTATTATTATTTGTGTTGGTTGGGCGTGGGGTTTGTAGGTGTATCCTTTTGGTCGTGTGTAGTGAAATAATTGCATTATGTACAGGACCTTTGAATACAATCAGTTATGAAAGACGCTAAATATAAGTACTGTAGGTTACGAAAGTGTTAAAAAGCAGATCCTGGACCTGTACTCATAAATGCAAGACGTATGTTATACACTGAATGTAAATCAATAAAATTACTTATACACATTTTGCGAATGGTAGATAATTCAGAATGTATTGAATTAATTACATGCAATTCACCACCACCCTGTCATCCAAAAACTGGATATAGAATTATGGTTGTCGCCATCTTTTCATAATGCTAATCTAGAAATACAGAAAGTTTTTGTTTTACTTATTGTCGTTGTTGTTGTTCTTCTTATTATTTAAACATAGAAATTTATGTTTTCGTGTGAAGAGATATCTTGTAGAATTATACATATCGGTCTATTTCAGGAAAAGTGCAGTATGGATAATGCCAATTTAGCGATAATTGAGAGCTCTGATGAAACCCGAGAAATCAACCATCTTATGTTTTCTGAGTTACCAGGTAATAAATAAATAAATGTATTCAAGGCAGCGGGTCCTTTCTTGCATGCTATATAATGTATAAAAATATAATGTTGACCATATACCACCTAATGTACACAGTTAATACTCCTCTAACGCCCAGGTGAGCTCCGAAATATATCAAGGAATTGTATATTTTGTCATAAATATCAATTTGTATACTTTCTGAGTTAGACTCGAAACACTAACTCGTTGGTAAATTACATCATATGGTTTTTTTGGAAATGTCTGGTGGACTTGTCAACGGACAAGTTGGGTGGTTAAGTGTTGTCATGGTATTCAATTTAATCATTTCACAGATATGCCAGCACACTTGGTTTAAACAATGTTTCATTCCCGTTAAAAGAAAACGGCGAAAAAACTGGCCAAGAGACTAAGCCTATATTAAGACCGTTTCCAGCATTTTACAAACAATACATGTTTACCTATACAGAACATTCAAATATTTAAAACAAAACGTAAAAAGATAAGTAACATATTGCGGCTGAATAACTTGGCTTTAGTTTTGTTCAGGACTAAACTTGACCAACCACTTTTAGCCATGTTTTGATACATTTGATACCTGAATTTAAATATTGCCCGATTCTTGTTGATTATCTACGGTCATATGTAACGAAGTATAGTCTGTAAAAAGTCGAACATGTTCTATTCCAGCTGTGCCTAATTTATAGATTAGACCCCTGTACCAAACTCAGTCGAAGGTCTTACTAATATCACAGAAACCGCACTAACTTCTTTTCCTTCAATCATAAAATTATATAAAACAAGAAGCTGGTTAATAGCAGGTCTCTCGCGACCAGGCGAAATGAGCAAAAACTTCGCTTTGATCTCGTCGACTTCGCTCATTGTAGCCTTGTAAAAACAGGTCACTTGTAGTATTAGGTTTATTACAATTTGACATCATCTATGGGCGTAAGTGACTTCTCCCTAAAATTCAGACCTAGTTTGAGCCCTGTAATAGTTGAGTCTCCTGGCATAAAACTTGATTGTAATTTCGTTATAACATTGTTAATTATTTTTAAAATTTGAAAATATTTTTTTTAAATACATTTTTCAAAATTTTTAAATGATTACTTGTTAATGGAATTGGTTTTAATATTAACATCAATAACGGAAACGTAGAGTGTAATTAATGTAAACATTTCAAATGTCAAGATCAGAATCAAGTGATTGCCGAAACTATTATATTGTTTATTGTACGTGTTAAAATATGTTTATAACTATAATAACATTAACCAGGCTAGTTCCGCAAAATATCAAGGAATTGTATCCTTTAAACCATTTTGAAGTTGTTGTGTTTTGTTTAGTTTTTTTGGGGGGTGGTGGGTGTGGGTGGCTATTTTTTTTAAATTGAAATGTGAGACTAGTTAATGGTTTCATTATATTTGAATCTAACTCTGGACCTTGGGCATTGTTAAATAAACAATCCATTTTCTTTCAGGGAAACGTTTCTGGATAGGTCTAAATGACAGAAATTCAGAAGGTGATTTCACGTGGACTTATTATGAAAGAGAACGGGCATTGGGGAGTTACACTAACTGGGCACCAGGCAAACCTAATGATTCCAGCCACTCTCAAAACTGTGTACAAATTTATGGGTATCAACAATACAGATGGGATGACGACGATTGCTCTGAAAAGAAGCAGTTTATTTGTGAGATTGAAGACGGCACTGTCTATGCCGAACAATAAACAGTAATAACAATCAAATTTTTGTTTTAATTTCCAATTTCTACTCCCCCTCAAATCTTCTTTCAGGGTCAGAGAGAAACGGGGAGGTTATTCACTACATTCACAAGATGAGAGTTAATGGTAAGGAGAGTGTGCCCTTAAATAAGTTAAACCAGGGTCCCCACCCCCCACCCCAAAAAAACAAAAAATAAAAAAACAAGCGTGTTTGAGGGATCAGGCGGGTTTGGCTGGGAGTCAGTCACCCGTCGTCAAGTTATGAGTTCATATACATATATTTATATGTTAAGGACTTTAGACACAAGAAGGTTTCAATGAAGAACACAGTGTTCTTCTGTACCCAATTAGACAATGGGCAATTGTACGTCACGGCAGATAAAACCAAACTGCAACAGTTAGGCAAAAGTAATATCATAATACCTGACCCTGTCTGAGTGGACAAAAAAAAAACACTTTAATCTTTTCCTACATATCTGGAGATCTTAAACACAATACAACCGATGCAAGGGTTGCACCCCCTTTATATAAAAGTCAGGGCACGATGGTAAGGTAATATGAGTTGGGTGCGAGTCAAACACGTCATGTCCAAATTAAGGTATCAGGCCTTATTGGTACGCCTCCCATCTCCCATTAACCCTACAGTTATCCTTCCTGTAAGCAATGACGCTAACATCTCTGCAACCTACTCTCCTGATAACTCACTTTTCTACACCTATGACAGTCACCACTTCCAACATTTCATCGTGGATCAACATGATAATGTATCCGTTGACACAAGCAAGGAACTCCCCAAAATCCCTAACTGTACTGAACAGGATTTGCAACTTCCTGCTTCACTCTCGCCAAACCAATTGCCCGAATTACCCTCTAAAAGGTTGGTAATGAAGGCAAAACGACACACCTCTAAAATGATGATCTTCCAATATAATTCTTTTCAGCTATCTCTACAAATTCTCCCACTAAATTATCTTACAATAAACAAACAAAACTTGCTAAAACTGACTCTAGTTCACTATTTATCATAGTCACCAAAAATACATCTAAAACGAAAAGACCAGCCAAAGTTGTAGATCAATCCAAAATCAAACTCAAAATGAGGCTGAAAGAAACATTCTTACCTCTCGCGAAACTGACCCTCTTCGTAAGATTGTTAAAACCACGGACCTTAAATGCCGTCTTAGTGAACTAGTTGATAAAATTAATAAACAGAATCACAGAATCCAGGTGAAAAGTTTAGTCTATTGGACAAATATGTTTGTAGACCTACATCTGGAACAACCCACTGGGTTGAAAACCTTTTTCGTGGATCGGGTGTGTTACTATCATAACACGTTTTTATTAAAGCCAGTAAACTGTGGGCTGTGTACAAAATGGGGGAATTATATGACCAAATCCAAACGCTTTCATCCTACGTGCTTTCGATGTGGGGATATGCATACCCAAAGGTCACGAGAGTCTTACTGTTAAAAAAGTGCTGACAATTTTAAAGATTGTTAATGTGTTGTTAATGGGTGTGTTTGTATTGATATGTATAAAATGTTACATTGTTGGACAGCTGCGATTGTAACTTTTAACCAAATATATTTGTAGCGATCTTTAAGGTACACTAGCAAGTCTACCAATATAATATAAACGATATAAAACAATACAGACTGAATGATGATAGCACAGTTACAATAAAACAAAAACATAATATATATATAAAATGTATATATATTTGATACCCAAATATAGAAATATGTATATACAAAATGTGTTACAGACAATTTAACAGTTTAAAAGAAAACGCCAATCAATTGAAAAGTATGAAATACGTTTTGCACCATGAGTGAACATTCAGTGGTCCGTCACTGATTGGTGTATTGTGTTTTGAAACACATTAGATTGATCATGTTGTAGCAAGGGTTAATCACTATTACTTAGCGCATCAAACTCAATGTTGGCAAATATGGATCAAAGCCCCTTTGCCACTGAGCTCTTTGATAATAACACTTAGAATACGTGCGTACAGTAATATATATCCAAATTGAAAATTAAAATACAATACAGACATTATATTATGTGATAGCAGTTGCAATAAAAAAAAAACGCTAAACAAAGTGTCTGAGCATACCACATTTAAAATAAAACAACATAAAATTGAATAATGGCAGCTGCAATTAAACAATTTAAAACATAATTAATGATATCAGTTAAAATAAAGATCGACAAAACAACAACAACTGTTAACGAGTTGTTAACATATCTGTTGCGCCACTCTTAAGAAATATAACAGTTTTGAAAGCCATTTTAAACTCTTGGCTAAAGACATAATACAATATGGGGTTCATCATGGAATTCAGATAAGCCAACCACACAAGCGCCTGTATTAGCATAGGAAATAAAATATGAAAATCAGTGATAATGGCAAACATTGAAGAGAAAACTGCAGGCATCCATCAAATAAAGAAACAACGACTACCGCAATTGTTCTGACAGCCTTGGTATTGCCAGTGAAAGACTTGTTTCTCATTCTGCTATCGTCTGTAACACTCAATGCATGTATCGCACGATAATGCATTTTAGCTGTGATATACATATTTAGATACATGACTCACATTATAATAAACGGAAAAAATTGCTACAAGACAAATTGTTATATAAATGCTGATATCGTTCTGCAGAAAGGGACAGAATCCTATGGTTATGAGATACAAAAGAAAATCCCTTCAATCCTCCAAATGTGTTCCAGCCTTCAACAAAATATGCTGCCCACATTATTAATGGCATAATCCAAACTGAAGCAACAATGCAAGCGGTCATGATACGGGATACCTTAATGTATAGGAAGGGATAACATAGAGCAAGGAAACGATCAGTGACAAGGGTTATCAAATTGTAGATGGAAATAGAACACAAGCCTCAATCAAAGATATTAATTTCCTCATGTGACATAACCACTTTGGCAGATCCAGGTGCCCATTCCAAGTTTGATACACTGCAATGGCATAACAACCAATACCAAACTCAAATCTGCACAAACTAATGATACCACATAACTGTTTTGTTGCTTGTGGAGAGCGCTAACTTTAGCAACTGCGTAAATAATAAGGCCGTTTTCAGATGTTACTATTGTCAAGAATAACATGAAGGTGCAGTACATGTTTACACTTGCTGGTGACATAGGTGAGGGCATTGAAGTCGCTATAGCTCCCGGTGTAGAATCACAGTCGTATTCGGTGTTGTTCATTTAGAATATCAGAATAGCAATCTGAAAAATAGAACAAAATCTGTCTTGTAATTAAATTAGTTTATAATCAAATTCAGCCGATACAAATTAAAAAGTCACACTTGGAAAACGTTCCCTAATTCGCCATCCTTTATAATGTCTTCTGTCCTGTCCAACAAAAATGGTGTAAACTAAAATTATGTTCATGACTGATAATACTTGGGTCGGGGTGAATATGGTCCCCATGCACCCCTACAATCAATCGACGAGTGTCAGCATTTTGTTGAGGACTCTCAGAAACGACATGAATGATATGAGAAAAATAATTTGACTTTTACTTATCTACGTCCCTATTTTTAAGATGAAATTTAACATCAACGATATCTAATATCTTAGCCTTAGGTGTTTCCATTTCAAAGCATTCAGTCGCCTTATGCTTTTCACAACTCCATCAGCAGATTTTGACGCATCTAACCAACTTGTTAACATGTCTGTGACTGACATAGATTGTCAAATCAAGGACATGAACTCTACTCAGACTAAAATTTGTAATAGTAATTGAAATCAAAATTAGATTATCCAGATTTTAACGAAATGTTACAAAATGATCATTGTATTGATGTATGTGAAAGAACTCTTGATGAATTTGACCACATTTTAATTCCAGGGTTTACTGTTTATTGTAATAATAGAAAACAAAAAATAAAAAGGAAATCTGGTGGTATAGCTTATATTATTAAGAACAGTATAATTAGATGTGTTACCATAATTGATGTAATTTCTGAATACGTCCACTGGTCCATTCTTTCGAAGCAGCCGTTACATACTGAAAGTAACTTAATTATTGGGACAGTTTATTTACCTCCTGAACATTTCCCATAATTATGCTCAAGATTATGTATTCAACACCTTAGACGTACACATCTGTTAATGTTAAACGGAGATTTTAATGCACGTACTGCATCTGCATGTGACTATATAGAGTATGATACCTCGCTAAGTCATTACATTGTAGATAGTGATGACTTTACAGAGCTTAATAATACTGGGGTGCTTGATAAATGCTCTTTACCCAAGACTAGATACAGTTTGGATAATGTCCAAAATAATTTTGGTTATAAATTATTGGATTTTTGTAAAAATACTAACCTTTTAATATGCAATGGTAGGCTCGGAGCTGATAAGTACATTGGGAAAACAACATGTAAAGGTATTAGTACTGTACATTATTTGATCTGTTCTCCATCAGTAATTCAGATGATTTCTGATTTCAAGGGGGTGGGGAGGGAAACATAGTTTAACCGTTGCAAGTAAACACTATACAAAAACTATGAAGTCATTTATCAAAAGATATCAAATTCAAATGCAAAATAAAATCCAGAAAATGCGCAAAAACTTGCCTTAAGAATATTGGAAACTGTTAAATAAGTTTAAAAGTAATAAATATTCTGGTGATATCTCAAATGATAGATTTTTATCACTATTTTAAGGAAATTAATTCTTCTCACGAAGACACGCCTAAAATAGAAGAGTATTTTGTCGATAATGACGTAGTTATTAATCGAGAAATTAATTATATAGAAATAAAGGCGGCAGTAAAGAATTTTTTTTTTAATCTCCCGGGATAGATGGTATATTTAATGAATGTATTAAGAATACTAATGATATTTTTTTTACCTGTTTATCATAAATTATTTATTGTTATTTTTGAAACGGGTAATATTCCTGAAATATGGTTATTAGGCATGGTAAAACCAATCTATAAGAAAGGTAATGTAGCAATGTCTGAATTCTATAGACCTACCACAATTTTAAGTTGTCTAGGAAAAACATTTACTTCAATAATAAATGATAGATTAAATAATTGCTTGGATGAAAGTAATTTATTATCAGAAACCCAGACTGGATTCCAGCATGGATACTCAACCCTAGATAATATGTTTGTTTTACATTTCCTTATTGAG
>JAULBS010027544.1:0-10446 GCA_032355785.1 Symmetromphalus regularis
CGGGCCCGGTGCCCTAGTCTTAGGACATTGGACCCGGGGGAGACGGGTCCGAACCAAATTGGATGTGGACCCGTATACAAAATACTTCACCTCACCCCAACCAGATCGTATAATAGGCGGATCCAGAGGGTTGTGTCTAGCAATTTTATTAGGACACATAATACGCTGGGAGGAACCAGAAATTTAGAAAAAAGGAGGTTATATATGAAATATTGATACTCTAGATCTACCGTTCTGGGGAAGAAAGCGCAGTATGTGAACTGCCCTGATAATAACCAGCAGGTTTAAGGGTGTAAGTGGAACAGTGAATAACTTACCCAGCTATCAACACACAAACACGCGTTTATTTTTTCCAGAAAACTGCGTAATCATTCAAGTGGAACTTCCAGTGTATATCACCACATACACAGAACCATCAATATCAGTTATACGTAGAAAAATAGCAGAAGAAAAACGGGAAATATAATTTGTTTGCAGGAAGTTGAAACTAAGAAAATGGAGTCGTTAGGTGATTCCCCGAATTTGGATTAAACGGTGCACGAAGTTACCGGATCTGTACATTTTACTGCATAGTTACTAATATGGCCATGGACGTAGGAACGACTTTGGGAGTGGGGACAGCGTGGGGGAGGGGGGGGGGCGCTGACAGACGTGGGGTGGGGGTGCACTATAACATTTTGTTTACAATGGCAAATATTAATGTGCCTACCCGGGCTCCGCCTCCCCGGTTCATACGGGCCTGATGACATGTATGTATCCTCGATGATTTTAAGTACGAAATGCTAAACAGTTTCGATTTGTCTCTCTCTCTCTGTATAGTGGTGTAGTTTGGCGGCTAAAGGTGGACGCACAATTACGATTAGGATTCTGTATAGAGGTGGCGGTATAGCGGCTAAAGCTGGTCGGATAATTACGATTAGGATTCTGTATAGAGGTGGCGGTATAGCGGCTAAAGCTGGGCGGACAATTACGATTAGGATTCTATATAGTGGTGGCGGTATAGCGGCTAAAGCTGGTCGGATAATTACCATTAGGATTCTGTATAGAGGTGGCGGTATAGCGGTTAAAGCTGGTCGGACAATTACCATTAGGATTCTATATAGTGGTGGCGGTATAGCGGCTAAAGCTGGGTGGACAATTACGATTAGGATTCTATATAGTGGTGGCGGTATAGCGGCTAAAGCTGGTCGGACAATTACCATTAGGATTCTATATAGTGGTGGCGGTATAGCGGCTAAAGCTGGTCGGACAATTGCCATTAGGATTCTATATAGTGGTGGCCGTATAGCGGCTAATGCTGGTCGGATAATTACCATTAGGATTCTGTATAGAGGTGGCGGTATAGCGGCTAAAGCTGGTCGGACAATTACGATTAGGATTCTATATAGTGGTGGCGGTATAGCGACTAAAGCTGGTCGGACAATTACGATTAGGATTCTATATAGTGGTGGCGGTATAGCGATTAAAGCTGGGTGTACAATTACGATTAGGATTCTATATAGTGGTGGCGGTATAGCGGCTAAAAGTGGACGGACAATTACGATTAGGATTCTATATAGTGGTGGCGGTATAGCGACTAAAGCTGGGCAGAAAATTACGATTAGGATTCTATATAGTGGTGGCGGTATAGCGGCTAAAGCTGGACGGACAATTACGATTAGGATTCTATATAGTGGTGGCGGTATAGCGGCTAAAGCTGGTCGGACAATTACGATTAGCATTCTATATAGTGGTGACGGTATAGCGGCTAAAGATGGGCGGACAATTACGATTTGGATTCTATATAGTTGTGACGGTATAGCGGCTAAAGATGGGCGGACAATTACGATTTGGATTCTATATAGTGGTGACGGTATAGCGGCTAAAGATGGGCGGACAATTACGATTTGGATTCTATATAGTGGCGTCGGTATAGCGACTAAATGTGGGCGGACGATTACGATTCTTATATAGTGGTGGCGGTATAGCAGCTAAAGGTGGGCGGACAATTATTATTAGAATTATATATAGTGGTGGCGGTATAGCGGCTAAAGGTGGGCGGACAATTATGATTAGAATTCTATATAGTGGTGGCGGTATAGCAGCTAAAGGTGGGCGGACAATTATGATTAGGATTCTATATAGTGGTGGCAATGTGTAAAGAGGTTTCCCATTATTTCTGATTTCACTCCTCAGTTGGATGTCATCCAGAAGAACGTTTAAGTCTTGGATTAGGACACTAATCCACTAGACATAATTTTAGTGATCGAGAGCAAACAACAAACCTGTAAACTTTCATAAAGCTTACTTTAAAAGACTGCTGTCAACAAGAAAAGTAACTTCGTGAGCTTATGGTGTTCTCATAGCATTAGATTGTTTAAGAAAAAAATGTTATCGTATTTTGATAACGTTAGACTGAGAAATATGTTATCGTGTTCTCGTTGTTTTATAGTGTAAAAGAATGGATGTTATCCTCCCACAGTCTAATATTAATCACAGATGTTACCATATTCTCATAGTGTTTAGGAAAACGTGTTAACATATTCTCATAGCCTTAATATTTAGGAAAACGTGTTAGCATACTCTCATAGTCTGACCGTGTCCTCATAGCTTTTAAATGTTGTTGCTGCCTCTGGCTTGGACATAGGACCTTTGTCAAGACTCAAAACTGTAAGTTCAATAAGAAAACGTTTGAAATGCTCTAACTTCGATATAAGATTTATTTTTCGTATAAATCCATATCATATAGTTTATATATGTCATACAAGTTTGATGAAGAAAATGTCGCTTTTGCCACTATACACGTATTTTTTTATTTTTTTTATAAACAACTGATAAAATACAAAACATTAAATTTAAGTCACAGACAAATATATCGTATTTATTATCACAAAGAAAACGAATTTTAATAGTTTCCAAAGGGTTATTAAAGAAAAAGAAGTTAAGTATATATTATAAATAAAGTATATATTATAAATAAATAAATTTAATAAAAAGAAAAAAGAAAAGAAAACCAGAATCACAATCACAATTTATATATATATATATATAGGTATGTATGTATGTATGTATGCAAATATGTAAATAATCTTGAAAAATACAACAATAACAATCACAAACTTTACACAAATATCACATTTTACAAATTGAAAACCAACATTATAAGTACACATAAGCATTCCAAATAATAAAAAGAAAAAAGTTCAACATAAAAGGAAATAGTTTACTTATTTTATGTATACATTTAGATGCGTTATTTTTTTAAACTGCATCCCATTAAGCAGAAAATCTGCAGAGGTTCCTGGCAAGATTGCAGACCAAGATTAAGTTCAGGATAGGGTTTAACGTGCAACAATGACGCATCTAGAATTCATGACAAAGTTCAACTGAAGTATATGCTCGATGTCGTTAATTCATAATTTTAATACTGCATCTCCGATTTCGCACTGTCGATCAGATCCGAAGACTTGAAGTTTAAAAAGACGTATCCCACTGAGGATAACAAACTGAGAACAAACATCACAAAGTCCTTTCTGTTACTGCCGTGGAATATGGCATTTCTTCAAATGTCATCTATGAGTTATATAAAAGTATTAACTTTAGCAAGTCAGCAAAACGAATAACCTTTGATTCGTCGCTTTACAAATTGTAGTTTCAGTTTACTTAAGCAGACAGTGATTGACAATCATTTCGCCATCTGAATTAAAACAAGAAGATTGCTTTTGTTAGATATTATTATGAGAAGTGTTGAAATACGTTTTAATTAATACAATGTCGTAATATTTGAATAAAGTTATATTTACGGATCAAATGTAAGGTTTAAGGGTTATGGATTTAACATTTACATAGTTAACTTAATAAAGAACACCCACCCCACCCCGTTGTTTGCACCATGACTGGCATAGCTTAAGTGTCTAGTATGAAAAAGGAGAGAAAAATTGATGTTTGTTGTAATCTCAAACATAAATCTCCAGTGCAAAATATTAAGAATGAAAGACTCCTTCTTTCGTGTGTTGTGGGATCATTTATGCTTACAGTGCTACCAACACTTTGCCTTGGCTTGTTATGAGTTCATTTTTCCACAGGAACAATAATTATTCTGGGACATTACAGGAAGTCGTGCGTAAGCAGTAGATCCACATGTATAGAACATAGCGGTTTTAACCTTCTGGACAATGAAGGCGACATTTCTCGACACGCTGTTAACCTTTAAAAATAAGTGTGTTGTGATACTTTATTTTCAGAGCACATTGGAGTTATCTCCCCTAAAACAAATTTACATTAAAAACAAACCAACGAATCTATCGATGTACTTCTTGGAAGTTCATAGAGTTTTTTTCTTGCCAATTTTAGTTTGAAAAAAAGTTTTCTCGGCAAAATTTACTCGATCTGCAACAATGGCGTAACATTGTGCTCACACAGATTACATTATTGTTACTTCTGATTGATATTTTGTTTGTTTATTTGATCCTTTTTCCACCAATGAAAATTGTGACATGGAAGGGAATTTAATTAATTTTCATTTGTACACAAACTTTGTCCAGTTTAACACAGTAGATGAAGATATTGGCAAAGATAGCCAACCTAATTGTAATGTCGCGAATGTATAGTGGTCTTTGTTGAAATATGCCAATAAATATTACAAAAACTACAATTACAATAAACAAAAATTATATTAATAATAATATTTAGTCTATATACAATGTACATCAGTTTTTTTAAGGTTTTTATTGGGCTTTCCATTCATAATATGCGCAGGAAAGCAATTTACAAATACCCACTCAACCTGACATTTGTCAAAATGAATTGAGAAGTCTAAAGATACTGATCGTATCGGACAACTCACTTCTGTTATATTCGGCTCTCGTAAAATTGACAGACTCATGGACAGTGGGTGTGGTCCCATCAATATAAATTCCATGATTTCCCCCTTTCACTCCTCCAATATAAAATCCTGGCTACGGAAATGAACTCACTGCTGACTTTGGAAATGAACTCACTGCTGACTTTCTGCACTTGTGTTTGTGAGATTGTAACGAATGTTCGCCTAACAAAATGGTCAACTAAAACCGGATCGTCGATAATTCCATATCCATAGTTATTGTGGCTCTCATTTTGCCTCAAATACAGTGTTGTCGAAACCGTGTAATTAACACAATTAAAATATTGAAGACTTCGATCATTATTTATGTTCTTGTAGATCAACAGACTTAATTTTGAGATAACTTCCATATAGAGTTAATTTGTTCCGTTATATTTCTAGACCCTACACGAGAAAGAACAATTTGTTTATCAAGGTAGAAAAACGGAGTGTTATTTATTTATTTTTTATGTTGCAGACGACACAGATTACAATGAAATAAACATTTTAACTAAGCAAGTTGTTTTATAAAAAAACAAACATTTATAGTTGAAGTTAAAATAGTAATGCATAATGTCTGTTGAGGAATGTATGAATGCTACTAAAATTACTCATACTAGTACCTTCTCCTATGATCTTCTTTACGTCTTGTTCACACACGGGACAGACTCTGACATCATGGCAGCAGTGGTGACAAATGACTTTGTGAGAGCAAGGTAAAAGAATAGTGTTTGCCGTTATGTTTAAACACTTGTCACACAGAACATCTGCAGATGCTGAGGAAGATGATGATACAGGGCTACTGGGCGACTTGCTGGAATGTAATGACACAAGAATGTTGGACGATGATTGTTAACAATATTCTGTTTAATCAACTGGTTATCTGTTTTAATTTATTTTATCTGCCTTTGTCATTGGCGTAGCTTGGGGTTTTTTTTTCTAGTGAGGCAATGCTAGTTATTTCTCGTATTTTAATCAACTATTACAATATTACTCACATTAAAAAGTCAGCAAAAAACTCTAGTGAGGCAGTTGCCTCATTGCCTCAATGAAAGCTACGCCACTGTTTGTGGCATGGTGGTGACATCATTATCAAAATCCAAAATGGCTGAAAATAATTGCTAGCTATACTATTTCATTTTATTTATTTATTTGTATTATTATTTATTATTGTTATTATTATTTTATATTATTATTATTTTTTTTTTTTTTTTTTGAAACTGTAGTTTCAAAACTGTAGGTGTACTAATTTAAGAAAAAAGATTACTGGACATCCTATATTACTATTGTACATGTATACATGCCTTGCGATACAGACTCTACAGAATGAATATTTTGCAGATAGTTGACATAATTGTGTAGGTATGTAAGATACTCCACAATTATATGGGAATATATATATGCTAGAGCCCTGCGAAGCTTCGTATATTCGATTCGATTCGAAATCGTTGCGAAGCTTCGATTCGATTCGGTTTTTGTGTATTCGAAATTTTTAATATTGCAGTGTACGGACAATTGGAAAAAGAGGAACAAACTATCTGGCCAATTGTTAACATTAATAAACAATAAACATGAAATTCCTCTATATATCATACGTATTTTTTAGTTTGCTCATCAGTTGCTTATAATTACTCCATATGTAGAAGTGTTGCCTACAATACTACACTGTTACAAGGCTAGTTGAATGATAATGAGTTTTTTTACCATTATTGAGCTGAATATTCCTTCATGAACTACATTTGATACACTTGATTATTCTCCTAGGTATTCGAAATTTGATTCGATTCGAATATTTTCGAATATTAAATTCGATTCGATGAGAAAACTGAGATTCGCAGGATCCTATTATGTACACATATGTGTGTGAACATAGATATAATTATGTGCGTGCTTGCCATTCTTGTTTAGGTATGTATGTGTGTGTGTGTATGCATGCTTGCCATTTTTATGTGTGCGTGTATGTATGCTTGCCATTGAAATGTATATTTGTGTGAGTGTAAGTGTGTGTAAGCTTGTCATTGTTGTTTATGTATGTATGTGTGTGTATGTATGTGTGTGTGTGTATGCTTACCATTCTTGTTTATGTGTGTATGTGTGTGTGTGTGTGTGTGTGTGTGTGTGTGTGTGTGTGTGTGTGTGTGTGTGTCTGCGCGCTTGCTTGCTTGCCATTCTTGTGTGTAACTGCACACACAGACTCACAGATGGGCTAACATGCACACAGAGTGAGTGAGATATAGAGAGAAAGAGTGACAGAGACACATTATATATCACCTTATCTGCTTGAAATTGAGAACTACATCCTTTAGCGTTTTATCTTTGCATAAACCAATTGGAGTCGACCCAGTTATGTCTCTAGCATCTTTATTAGCCCCATGTTGTAGCAGGCAAGTCACAATCTTTACCTTCGTATCGACGTTGCTCGTGGTTTGTCTAGTTATTTTCTTCACCTATATTTAAGTTTATAACAAAGCAGGTCAACAAACATGTTAGACAAATAGACTAGCAAATTCCAAATAGTGAAACATTTGTTAGAAGTTGTATTTTAGTTTCATTATGGTGGCTGCCCACCTAAAATAATTATACTACTTAAAACAATTTAAAATGGCATTTCAAATCTTGAATAGATTCCATACCACCCTCTGTATCAGCTCTTGATATCCATATAAGGTCGGACATATCGAAACCTAACGAAAAACAACCCACACATATTTCGATGTCTGTTTTCCAATTAATATAACAGTAAAGGAAATAAATTTAAATCAAATTACCTCGTCCATTCTAGGATCCATTAGCATATGAAACGGCGTGCGATTTAAAACATCACCGGCATTCACATTGGCACCTAAAATAAAATGTCAATACTGTTATATTTGCTTGTTTTGTTGTCTGATTACGTCATAATATGCGTATATCCGTGCGTTTGTATATGAACATGCATGTGTGTGTATGTGCGCAAATATGTGTGTGTGTGTGTGCATGCGTGCGCGTGTGTGTGTATCAAGGCACAATTTTTTTTTTAAATCACTTAACTAGCAAATTGCTAACCAATGTTAACAAATGATTAGCAATTTTGGTAAAATGTGTAGCAATAATTTCCAACAATTCGTGGGCTACTTCTAGCAAGCTTTGTCAGAGTACATTATTGAACTAACTGTGCAGTGTCATCAATTGATTGTCATTATAGTTATGTAATAAACTCAAGGAACAATTCAATAAAGACCATGATAAAGTGGTGTTTCGCATTTTGCTTTGAACAGATAATTTTGACTTATAATTTTTTCCATCGCAAATTGCGATGCGACACCGGTTATTTTGTGCCTTGGTATATGTATATATCTGTAAATGTACACATATTTGTGTGTGTGCGTGCGCATGTGTGTATGTATATTATATCTGTATATGTACACATATTTGTGTGTGGTGTGTGTGTGTTTGTACATGTGAATGTGAGCTGTTTACGTGGTTGTCTGTGACTGCTTATTTACTGAACGTGTTTCATTCGTGCACATGACTGTGTGTCTGTTTGTGTGTGTGTGTGCATGTACATACATGTACGTGTGTTTGTGTGTGTGTATTACACGTTTGTGTATTTTAAGTGTATGTACATACGCACACGTCCGGTCGAGTTATTAAAATATACTATTATAAATAGCCTATAATATAACAATAATAGGTTTAAGTTGTATAATCATACGAGTCTTGAAATTTATGAACATAGACGCTCCCTCTTGTGGCCCCGATTTTCAAAGTACACAATCTTGAAGATATGAACACGCGCATATAAATTACCAAATAATTGTGTTTCACGTGCACGTGCTAAATAGTATCATATAGAAAGATACGGAAAATAATTACATCGTTAAATTCCGTAATTTGTGTTATTCTTTAAAAAAGAAGGATTGACTACAAGTTTTAACCCACATTTTACCAGCTTGTTTTCTAAACGCAGTCGCAAAATGTGCTGGTTCACGATATCGATGTACGGTAGTTCAAGTCTCAATAAGATGATACCGGCCTCCGTGGCGCAGTGGTTAAGCTATCGGACTCGAGGCTGGTAGGTACTGAGATCAATTCTCAGTCGAGGCATGGGATTTTTTAATCTCAGTATCGGCTCCAACCCAGATTGAGTGCTTCGCAAGGCTCATTGGGTAGGTATATACCACTTACAACGACCAGTGGTCCACAACTGGTTTAAGAAAGACCGTGGTATGTGCTATTATGTCTGTGGGATAGTGCATATAAAAGCTACATTGCTGTTTATAGAAAAGCAGCGGGTTTCGTGTCTCCTACTGACGTCTGTCCTGGACAGACGGCACAGGAAGCTGAATTGTGTGCTTGAACCTTATATAAGCACGAAAATAAATAGAACCACCACCACCTGTTTTATTTAACAACGCCTCTAGAGTACATCGGGCGTCAATCATATAAGTAGTCATTCTGACATATTTATTTAGAGGAAACCCGTTGCCACCACGTAGGCTAGTCTTTCTGAAAAGCAGCAATGGTTCTTTAATATGCACCGTCCCACAGACAGGACAGCACATACCACGACCTTTGATAAACCAGTTGTGGACCATTGATTGGAACGGAGAATAGCCCAAACAGCAAATGGGTGCTGCGAAGGATCGACCGACGATCGACCGCTTCACAGGTGGACACGTTACCGTCTGAACTACATTCCACTCCTCAAACTCCTTCCATACGAATTTATTCACAATTGTAATTTTGTCATCTGGCGCTATCTGGTGAAACCACATTCAAGACGTTATTGACCACGGCTTAAAGCCGATCAGCAAATTAGCGCGTGCCCAGTGACTGACGAACGCGTTAATTGTATACCATGTGTGCCGTGGCAGCAATTACAGTGTCTTGCTACTTCTGTGAATTGTCCACGACGACAGTATCCAGACGGCCATGATTCAGTAGCGGATACAGGGGGATCCAGAAGTCCGGACCCCCCCTTTACTCATATTTTTTTTTTCTCCATTTTACGAGATGAAGACGTGGAAATTAACAATTACCCATCACATTTGGCAATAGTGTATCCATGGGGCGTCCAGAGATTCAGGACCCCGTTTCCTCGATTTAAAAAAAAAAACTTTTATCGAATGGAAGGACGTGAAAATTAACCATTTTGTTTTCTTTTTTTATTCACTCATCACTTTTGGACACCCCCTCCCTTTTCAGAAATCTACATTTGGACCGCACATTCCGTCCCCCCTCCTTTCAGGAAGCGATTGTCGCCCATGTTCCTGGATCCGCTCCTAGATCTAGACGTCAACAGGAACTCGCTTATTAACACCAGTGTTCACGGATCAGTACGTTCTGTGTGCGGATGTCCTTCTCTATTTTACTCAAAACACTTCTGAGCTGATGGGTTTGTTTCATCTGCGTGGTTAGTGGAAGAAATCACTATTTTTCATAATTGTGTTGCTTCACTTGTTCCGTGGTGTCCACTTCGGCTAATAACATGTCTGTCACAGCTCGCTAATGTAGGTATACTGAGTGAAACAAATTAGGGAACAAAAATTAAAGTTTGTTTTATTTAACGACGCCTCTAGAGCACATTGATTTTTAATCTTATCAGCGGCTATTGGACGTCAATC
>JAULBS010027555.1:0-10446 GCA_032355785.1 Symmetromphalus regularis
TCATGTATTTGTAATATTTTTTTCTGAAATTACCATTAACACATTGACTGCCAACTTAGAGTATATATGTAGATTAAGTATCAGATTTTGCCACTGTAAAGCCAGTGCTACACTATAGTAAATTAAAGATGCCAGCAACGGTTATAACTCATCAGTACGTTTGCTAGCAATGGGGAATAACACATCAATGTAATGAAGTTAAATGTTTAAAATTGTTATACATTTTTATTCACATAAATCACATTGTTGACTATCAGTATTCTTGTGGTGGCAAGGGGAAAAAACCCACTATATTGTGTTTGGCAAGCAACGTGTTAAACATTCACTGATTTTATTAGTGAAAAAAGAAATCAAATGGATATGGGGGAGTCCAGGTAATATAGCCGTGTCTCCCCATCTCAACACCAATTTGTTTTTCCATTATAGTTTGGTCATTACTGACTAGAAACCCACCCCTTCAGTATTAAAAATATTTACAATAACTAATGGATCTCCCTTTCAAAGGTCTGCATCAGATCCTGGAAATTACATTTCATTTATCCCATAACTGTGTTGCTCACCATATTTTATAAAACTAAAAATATAAGGCCAAATAAAAATATATTCTTGGTTCAGCTCACCCGACCGATCATATTTTCCAAAGCTTATAAAATGCAACTACAGACAATTTTATAAAGTAGAGTGAGAAAAATTGTACGCTACCGACTCTGATCGTACTCCGTCTAAATCGCCATCTGTTGGAAGCATTGCCATTTGTATTGTCACTAAAAGACAAGGGATTTTAGTGTAGTCTTAATTTTGCATGACCTTCTGACATCAAGTGGACTTTTACCCAAATTTGCCCAGTCATAGTGTCCCACATTTCTCCCAGGAACAATTAAAAAATTAACCTAAAAAAAATGTTATGCCTACCTACCTACCCTAATTTTCATTATTCCTGTGACCCGAACCAAAGGTATTGTTTTGTTTGGCTTAATATACTTTGATGCAGTGTTGTTTACTTGGGACCAGTGGTCCACAACTGATTCATCAAATGCCAAGTATGTGCTGTTCTGTCTGGGAAAGACATATAAATGATCCTTTGCTGCTAATCAGAAAGAGTAGCATATGTGGTAGTAGCAGGTTTCCTCTATAGACCATGTAAAGTTTGTTTTATTCAACGGCGCCTCTAGAGCACATTGATTTTTATCTTATCATCGGCTATTGGGCGTCAATCACATGGACATTCTGACCTGTATTTAGAGGAACCGCTGCTGCCACAAAGGCTACTCTTTTTCGATAAGCAGCAAGGGGTCTTTTATATGCTCTGTCCCATAGACAGGACAGCACATACCACGGCCTTTGATGAACCAGTTGTGGATTACTGGTTGGAACGGAAAATAGACCAAACTGCAAATACACTGAGAAGGGTCGATCCGACAACCGACCAGTTCAACAGGTAGATACGGTACCATTTGAGCTACATCCCGCTTCCTAATCGGAAAGTGCCCGAACCATAATGCTCAGACTATCATCTCACCTCAATCGGAAAGAGTAGCCAATGTAGCGGATTTTCTTTAAAGACCATGAGTCGCAAAACATCATACGTCTATGACCAAGGGAGAAAATCTGTTCCAAAAAGTGGGGGGTGGGGGGCGGAACATACCCTTGTCCAAAAAGTGAGGGGGGCGTACCATCCCGCTGCTCTCCCCCATCCCCATCCCCCCAACATTATAGACCACTTGTGTACTCCGGTATATTTACGCTAAGACGACAGGGTTAAGAGAAATACTGGTAAAGATTATTATTTAGGCACTTTAATTTTAATTTCACTGACATTTTCAGTTTTTCTAAGCAAAAAGTGGGGAGATAATTATATAGGCGTCCCCCCTGTTAAAAGTGGGGGGACGTGTCCCCCCCCTCTCCTCGGGATTTACGCCCATGGATGATATAACAATCCTTTATACAACATAAATCGCAAAACGTGTGCTGCTAAATTTAGTATTTAGTCATGTTAGTTGACTGATACTCAACCTCGTCTCTGTGTGTAAATAATATATTTATAGCTCTATTAGTGATGTTCTGTGGAATACGTGTAAATGTTTAATACATCAAATTATAAATAGTTTCAAGCACAGCCCCATAGTGGTCCTAAACTTATTTTTAAAGGGTGAAAAACCCGTTTCTTGTTTCACAATAAAATATTTTTATCATAATAATTATTGCTGTGTGACATTTATCAAATGAACGTAATCTCATCAAAATAATATGTATTGCTTGTGGGCTGTCGTCTGTAATAGGAAGTACCCCTTTGAGCCCTCGGAGATCGAGTGTTCCTAGAAACTGACGCACTACCGTCAGACGCTCTAACCCTGAACTAGATAGCATTCAAACTGTTAAGACATTCCAGGGATTATGTCAACCAAGACAAACAAGCTAACCTGTCTTTACGTGGCAGTCTGTGTTAATACGCCATCACGCACTATTTATAGTTATTTTTTATGTGTAAATTGTACTTCAGTCCCCCCCCCCCCACACACACACACATTTTTTCGCCAGTTTTTAATATAGTTAAAAATGTCTCAGGTAATAAGCCGAAAACACGCCAGAATCGCTATAAAGGGAGTTAATATTTTTTTTAATATCTTGGGGGGCATTGCGCCTGTGGTGCTCGCGGTTGTACACGACACATTTTATATACCTATTAAAATTAGCCCACCTCCCCTCCCCCGCCACACACACACACACACTTTGAAAATCTGTCCTACGTTACTATACTTACATCTATTTGTGATCTCGGCAGATTGTAACCAAGACTTTTACACATCCCTCTAAACTCGGTACGGTCCAGCGCGCCATTTCCATCAACATCCACCCGGAGAAACTCCGCCGTGTACGCTTCCCTCTCAGACCGACTTAGATGCGACATCGTCAACCCCGACCATTCAACCTATTCTCGTTTTAGTTACAACTAACAGCAGCTACAACAACGATATGTGTGTGTATACATAGGTATAAATACACCCCTAGCACGCTACACGTAAATAATTTAATCTAGGTCACTCGTATAACTTATATACACTCGAATTCCGATTGGTAGCTGTATACAAAGGAATGAATTAATATTATATATAGCAATGCCAATGTACAATATCGATCTATATTTATTGACCAGTGCGTCAGATAATTATAATAATTAAGAACTGATAAGATTTGCTGAGTTTTATTTTAAATTATTTCAGGTGAATGAGAAAAGACTTGTAAGACTTGAATGAGTAAGTCTACTGAGACACGGGAATATTGCTATACGGGGATTGGTCATTATGACAAAAAGGTATTCCCCCGTTATCATGTTTGCTGCGCGCTAGCTCGAAGCATCATAAAATAAAAATAGAAATACCTACAGACAAGCCTACCAACCCGTGCATGATCAATACCAAAGGCTATTTCTTTGGGGATTTTTTTCTGATCTCCATACTAAGTGCTAACTTCCTTCTTCTTGTTATGCTTCAGTTTCTAGTGCCCCAAATATGTATAACATGATAACGTGAGTTTCATTGCCTCCATGGAATCAGCAATCCTTAATGGATTTATGTTTCAGTGACCTGTAGATTTCTTTAATGTGTGGCTTGTTGGAATCCACTGGAGTACAGCAGTTATTTCTGGGTATAATGAGTTTGGTGTTTGAGATGTTTGGTAACATTGTGTTGGAACTTATTTTGGATGGATTGAAGGAATTATTTGCAATTAACGAGGAATAATATATTTATTTGTATTTGTGAACGGCTTGTTCTATGAGGAAATATAATGTTAGAATGACTGCCTCTTGATCACGTTTGTAGTTTGTTGTATAGTCTGATAGTGTCTTTGTAGTTCCGTTTTTTGTTTCTCCAGTTTGGGATACACTTGTAGGTTGGTTGGTTGTATATATTTTCGTGCTTATATCGAATTAAGGTTCAAGCACGCTGTCCTGTGCAAACAACTTAGCTTCCTGTGCTGTCTGTCCAAGTTAGGAGATAGGAAACCCGCTGCTTTTCGATAAACAGCAAGGGATCTTTTATATGCATATCCCACAGACAGAATAGCACATACCACGGCCTTTGTTAAACCACTTGTGGACCGCTGGTCGATACACTTGTAATTATCCATCGTCTGGTGGATAGTCAGTGGCAATGCTTGGTGTACTTTGGTTACAGTACCAAGGATATTCAAGTAGACAGCGATGTTGTGTTTTCTTTCTTCATTCTTTATGTGTGGTGTCAGAATCTTCCATTCATTTGAGGGTTTCTTTTAGATAATGCTCGGTTTATAGATGAGAGTTGTTAGAAAATGTGCTTAAAAGTTGTAACGCTTTGAGAATGTTTCCGTTCTCTTATAATTCTGAGGCTGTACAAGCATTAGTACTTGTGTTCACGTTTTTCAGCAGCCTTATGGATGGCGTTACGAAAACTTTCACCTCAACGTGGGACGGAGATACGTTTTACCTCGCCTATGGACCAGACGCATCCAAATTGCATACTCAAACTACTTACCTCGCAACACCTTTATCAATCAACTTAACAACCGGAAAAGAAGTGGCATTTCTATTTGCTATCAATTCTTTTTCTTCTCTTTTTCTTCTCCCCACGAAAGTGGGGAGGCTCCGATGGGCTTGTCGGCGATCGGGGGGGTTGGTGGTCGTACTTCGGGGGGAACGGGGGATGGGGGCGAACCGCGCTAGGGGAGTAGGCGTAGGAAAATTGCTAGGCGGGCTTGTCCCCCTCCTCTCTTCGCCTTAGGAGGGTAGCGGCATCTGATCCCCGGACCATGTGCGGTTTTTAGGATACTCCCCAGGGGAAATCCCCACTCCTTTCGGGGTCCTAAACCCTCTGGTCATTTTACCGGAGTTTATTAGGGGGCTTCAAAATTTAAAATTATCTCTGGTTTTATACTTTACTATTTATATAGACTATAAAATTTTAATTAAATTCCTCGTCTTCTAAATTCTAAATTTGTGTTATTAAAGGACCCCTATTTACCACTAAAGCAGTTTATTAACCACCAAAAAACACCCCTACTCTTTGCTCCCTTTTTTCTTTCTTTTCTCCCCGGGCCCAGTGCCCTTGTCTGAAGACATTGGGCCCGTGGCGGCGTGTCCGAATCAGAATGGATGCGGTCACTTTTGAAAATTACCTCCAGTCAAGTCAAGCAGCCTCCCTCATATATATTTAAGGTTCAAGAATGCCGAGCTAGCATGCAACTCAGTTATGTGGACATCTAAATTAATGTTAATATGAGAAAGGTAAACCCGCTGACCTGCAATAGTTACTCTTTTTTTCCGATTAATAACAAGATTCTTTTTATAAGCAGTTTCTCTCATAAATGATAGCGCTCACCACATACTCAGCAATACCAGTAGTAGATAATTGTCTGGTATGGAAAGTAGTCTAATATGATAACTGAAAATGATCATTCTGACGGCCTAGTACTGTTAATCTACACACTGCTCCATCAGACATCAAGCAGGACATCAGTGTAACACCGGATACGCCACGCTTAACGGTGGTCAGGAGTGAATGCTACCCTTTGTACCAGTCTTATGCAGATGATCTGTTTTGGGTTAATTTTTGCATACATGGTATTTTATACACCCTACTAAAACAGGCGAGGTAAAAAAATATTAATAATAAATAAATAAATATAATAATAAAAATAAATTAATAATAATAATTTAAAAGAAATGTACCATATAATATAATGTTATAGACATCTAAATTGCATCCATACATAGCTCGTTAAAATCTTTCCAAAAAACCCATTACTCATCTCCTCGTGTTTCTAAGCAAGATGCCGCATATCAGTGAAGTCAGTAACGTGAAAGGTATTTCCATCGGTTATAGAGTAGAATGGCTTTCTTTTTTGGTCAAATCAATTATTAGAAATATCCCAACATGCCATCTAAAACAAGGAAGCGCAAATCAAAAGGAAAACACGGACTGATGAGTGTAAACTTGTAAATACGTGTTATAATTAATACTATAGAATACAGTTAGATTTTTCATTTTTAGTAATCCATTCTTGTATGTTACGAGAGTTCTTTCTGACCCAGGTGTTTGAATATATATCTATTTTAGTTTTATGTTTACAAACAGACGAACAGACAGGCGTATTTTTCGCCCGATTAATCTATCCACTGATATTTTTCTTTTTCACAGCGGACAGAGCCGTAGATTGAAAACAAATAAACACTTTTTTTACAGCAATAATTCGGAGTGGAGGAGGTCCAATTTTTAGTTTATTTTTATAACTGCGCTTGGGAGACGGAACACAATACAGCGCACAATACACACAACCATTCTTTCCTATATTTATGATTTTTTTTTCTCAAACTGTCAATTCCCGTAATGGCAGCAATAGCTTTCAGGGGAAAAGATTGGCGCCTGTGACGTCATCTTCAGGACACCAAAAATCGGCGTATGAATACTACCGATATCCACCAGCAACTGTCGAATGTAGGTATAATTATTTTAATGCGTTTTTATTTTCCTTATAAAACATAATTAAATTGTTGTATTTAATGAAATTCTTGTATGAATTAATTCGTAACACTATAATTATTCACAAAAACAGATTTGAAACTGGTTACTCGTCACTTGATCTTCAAGTGTTTGAACACTTAAATAGTTGAGGTCTTCATTATTATTTGTTTGTATGTTTGGTTATGAACGTCCTCACATAGTTGTAGCAATCACTACAATGTAGGACATCATTGTTTCAGATCGACTATTTCAATTAGGTTTACATTTGTGTTAATATTAAAAATAATTGTACATAATATTATAAACATGGGGGTAGATCAAGGATTTCACAAAAGGAAGGGCGCAAACAATTATAAAGTTATGATAAAGTTTTGGAAAACATTGTAATACATCTAGCTGTTTGTTTTATTTGAATATGTGTTTACTGTAATATTTTAGAAATTATTTTATTTAAATTCAGGCACTGCGGAACAAGGGTCTAAGGGGTTCTAGACCCCCACCCCAATAATTCTGAATCAAGCATAACCTGGTATCCACTTGAAACTCGGCGCTATGAGCCTAGGTCTGTCAACCCCTCCCCATCCCCAATATCTGTTAGCCCCACCAACATTCACTTGCTTCCACCGTGCCTGTAATATCTTAGTAATTGTTTTATTTAGATTTGCTTTTGCCGTAATATACTTGTAATTGTTTTATTTAGATTTGTGATTGCTGTACATAATATCCTTGTAATTGTTTTATTTAGATTTGTGATTGCTGTGATATCCTATAAATTCCTGTAAGCTGATTCTGCCGTCTGTTCCTACAGTTTTAACAATCTTCTCGGCGTGTTCCAATGTTACGTCACGTCCGCTCTCACCCAGCGCCATCTGTATTTCATACGCCGACAGGAAACCATCGTTGTTCTTGTCAATCGTTTTAAACGAGCGCCGCAAGTTCGCTTCTCTAAAACAGAACATAGAACAGATAATTAATTATAAACTGTTGTCCCAGGTTCAGTGCCAGTTGCAAACTGATTTTGGTATGTCTGAACATAATTATTAATTTGATATATAAATATATGCTGGAAAATCCATTTAAACAATATCATTATAGTTATATAAAACGTGTTTCAAACCATTTATTAAAGTTCCATATAACATAATTTAGAATTTTAATGAACAAAATAAATGTAATTATGAGCAATCTAATTACTAAATAAACTTTGAAAAGAATCAAATCAAACCTAAATCGAAACTTTAAAAGAATGTTCACCAAAAGATTTATATTATAAAATATATTAGTTATATAAAATGAACATGCTTTACAGTTAATGCTGTCTGTAGGATGGTGCATATAAAAAGACCCCTTGCTACTTATCGGAAAGAGTAACCTCTGTGGCGGCAGTCGGTTTCCTCTAAATATATAAAAATGTATGTCAGAACGACCATATGAGTGACGTCTAATAGCCGATGATAAGATAAAAATCAATGTGCAATAGAGGCGTCGTTAAATTAAAAAGAATTAAAAAATAAATAAAAAGATTACTGTTAATACTAGACATGAAGAAAAACTTTATTTGCGAAAATTAAAAGTGTTCCTTTCATCATATATTTAAGAAAATACGGATCGGTGGTAATTTTATAACGGGATAACTGCAATCTGTTCCTTTAATTTGGTGAATTTTTACATAGCAAAATCCTGGTTATTTTATTTATTTAAACTGAAAAAATAAACATACTCTCTCCTATCTTTAGATGTCTCATGAGGCATCACTGCAAGAAATTCATCAAGAGTTATCTTTCCATCCTGATTCGAATCCATAAGATTAAAAACGTTCTGCAAATAAAAATTACATGACAATTAAAGTGACTTTATGTTTTAATGCCTTATCACCTTCTTTTGTATAATTTTTTATGTCTTTCTTTCCTCAATCTTATTATTTTAGTTGTTTTTCTTTTGCTTAAATTTATTGTAAATAATATATACTAACGGGCAAAAGAAACAATACCAAAAATAAGGATATAATATTTTTGACATTTGAATATTTTGTTTAAGGCTTCTGCAAATTTAGTTTTTATCGCTGATTAAATTAAATTATAACATTTACGTCGACTATACATTTGTTTTGCAAATACAAATATTATTTTCAAATATTTTTCAATCAAACCATGCGTTCACAATAAAAATGTTCTTAGATTACTGAATGCTGTGGTTTGTAGGGTGTTCTGGATATAAAACGTATCTTGAAAGGTCGCATTTTCCTCTCCTACATTGTACAAGTGTTAATGTGTTGTGTACTCAGTCTTAATATAGTGTTTATCATGTTATCGGTCATCCAATGTTGTTGCTAGTTGCTTTAGACAAGCAGATTTGCTGTTTTTAGAGATACTTGTCAGTTTATTCATTATCTTTCACATGGTCTGATATCCATCAAACATCACCATGAATTTATAAAAATACTATAATGTATTTATTGTGTATGCGTTTTAGTTTTAGTTTACTTGATGAGTTGAGAACAATTCATGATGTAGGTGCATCTAAATAAGTGAGATGTGTGGATTGCTCAAATGTTGCTATCATATTGTTTACATCTGATACTACTATTTGTTTGCACTGTTGTTTAATGACACCTCTGTACAAAAAATAAACATTGGCTATCGGGGGGGGGGGGGGTCACACTAAGTTAAATTAAAAAATGTTAAAGTAATCAGTGTACAAGGCTGATTTACAATAGGATAAGCTGTATACAATATATATATATATAAAGCGTTAAATACCTGGCCTAGTGTATTGTGGCAATCATTTCTTCTATGAATTCCCATATATATAATAAATGCAACCATGGTCAAAATACAAATTCAATATAACTATAGATGAAAAACGAATTAAAGCTGAACCCCCACACACTATTAATTAATATTTGACGTTAGACGTCTGCTCTGGCTATCGAGATCACATGTATGGAATCTCCATAAAGCGTTAAATACCTGGCCTAGTGTATTGTGGCAATCATTTCTTGTATGAATTCCCTTCAATTTATCTCATATACACTATAGCTATTGTACATTACAGTGTTGTGTTGTCCCATGTCCACTGTAGACTACATGTCTGGATGATGGCGATATATAAATCCGAATAGTGTCACTGATCGCATACAAATGACATGAAATGATTTGTAACGGGGTCAGTGATCAACTGCTGTATGGCTAGTCGTTCGTCAATAAACAGTTGGTGATTGTGTCGGTGACCGTGTTTATTAAAAGTATGGATGGTCACCTATTTATTTCATTACACATATAAACAGCCGATCTATTCATCACTTGGACGTTGCCTTTTAAAATAGTTTTGAACACTATACCTATGATAACAATATAAGTTTCAGTAGCTGTCGTAGGGGGGTTAGGGGGTTTAAACCCATTTGTTTTTCTAAGAAAGGATTTTTCACTTCGTGTATAAAACAGAGGAAATGAGCAGAAACTGATGTTACACATGTCTTTATTACTATACTTACATATTTAGATTCCCCGTTTTATTTGAACGTTCAAAAATCTGGAAAATATCTTTCAAATGGAAACCAAAAAATTCACTAATTGAACCCCCCTTTCTTAAAACCTGTTTCCGCGCCTGATTTTAAATTAACAATATTTATTTTGGTTATCGTTAAATATAAACAGTTTTTGGGGGAAAAATTAAGAAACGTGAATAGGAAATAACTAAAAAGAAGGGAAACTGTTAAGAAGGATAAATTATGAGATAATTATTCTTCCTACCAACCATTGATTCACAACTGGTTCGTCAAAGGCCGTGGTATGTGCTGTCCTGTCTATGGGACAGTGCATATAAAAGACCCCTTGCTGCTTATTGGAAGGAGTATCCTATGTATCAGCAGTGGGTTTTCTCTAAATAAATATGTCAGAATGACCATATGATTGACGTCCAATAGCCGATGATAAGATTAAAATCAATG
>JAULBS010027566.1:0-10446 GCA_032355785.1 Symmetromphalus regularis
TTTAAGTAGAAGCAACTGTTTATACTCAAGATGGCCAATTGCCGAGTAAAGGTATCAAGTGCCCCAAGTGCTTCCTTTCTGGATCAACCTCTAATGTTTCGGGAACATACCAAACTTAGGGTCAGCCTCCATTTCTATGTGGGACGATGCCGGAAAATATTTATTTATGCCCAATGTTGGTTAATGATGAGGACGCATACCTCTCGACATGCTCAGTTCATACTATGTTCCTCAATCTTCATGCACAGCTAAAATTTATATTAAGATTCCATACAGAAGTTCCAACCGTTCCAGCATAGGTTCAGAATTAGGTTAAGTTTTAGGGTTCTATATAAGTCCCATAAAAACATTTTAGATTGTTTGAAAAATGATGCTGGAACGGTCGGAACTCTTTCTCCGTACTTGATATCATAGACCTTATTCTTTTCTTTAATATGCAGGCCCGTACCCAGGGGGGGGGGGGGGGGTACTGCGACGGGTGCGCACGCATCCCCCTAAAGCTGTCGAGGTCTGTAAATACAAATTTGGATTGACGCTAATTTACTATAATAACGTTAAAAACGAAAATAAAAATTCGGGCCTTCACAAACACAACCCCCTAAAGAAAATCCTGCATACGGGCCAGATATGTCATTTGTTTTAGGTAAATAATTATAATTCGACTTTTTATAAGTAACTATTTAATTATTTCTAGAATAAAACATCGTTTACTAAAGTAAAACATAAACAAAAGATGTTTTAAAATATTGTCTCTTCTCAAAGATATCGCTGACTTTCTACGTAGAACAATCAAATATAACCGCCATTGAAAAAACAACATAATTATCAAGTGGTAGTTTCTCCCTACAGATTGGAATATTACTTTGCCGAGGGCCAGTTCTTGTTCAAGGCAGTGATCTACGACTCGTGAGACATGCCCACCAATATAATATCTTGGCAACACCAATGGACTTTGTCGCTGTAAGTTGGATAAATATATTACCCTCACACACCCCAGAACAGGCACAGGAATAAGGGACGATCCATAAATGTCAATAGTTTTCATAATCCTAACAATGTTAGGATTGGGTTTGTCCCCTCCGCCCCCCTCCCCTAATCCTAACAAAGAAACATTGACCTTCGATGGACCAATGTTTTACCTGAGAAGCAATCCGAACATGGTTTTTACCCCCTCCTACCCCCTCCTACCCTTTCAAACATTATTCGGATTGTGAAGCACATCGATATTTATGGACCGTCCCTAAGACTACGCAATTAACTGTATATTGGGTATATAGATGCTTCTGCATATGCTTGTACCGTAGTCATGCTTTAAGTTCGACATAAGCCTCAAGCTGACTGGACCAGTTACTTCCAATTCGGCCTCGTGCCCAAGGGGAGCCCGAGCTAAGGTAATTTACTCTAAGTCAAAACGTGTCAAATAAAACTGCCTTCTAACATGAGCTCAACTTGTAAAATCGTACCAGAAACCAACTTACAAGCTAATGTTTTATGTCATTTCACTCAAACAGACCTTGGCTATGACCATGGAGGCCATGCCAAAGATGTTCCCTATTGGGCCCCGCAGTTTCAAAGGTCCCACCCAGTAATGGATCCAGAGAGATGGCCAGGGAGTCCGGGCCCCATCTTATCAATATTTTTTTTTTAACATATGTTTTCCGATTGGAAGGACGTGAAAATTAAACATTTTCCCCCAATCCTATTCACCCATCACATTTGGACTCCCCCCTTTCCGAAATCCTGCATCCGCCCCTTCCACCCCACAAAAACATGCTCTCACATCTGCTCTCCCTCCTGTTCTCCCTTTACTTCGTTAAGCCGAGATGGTAATCACGATTTTTTTCTTAAATGTACATACGAAGCTAAAACAATACGAAATAATAAAATCTTACAAAAGCTGTCTCCATTTGTAACATATCTCTACGTTTAACTTCTATGTAATTGACGGTAGGACCTCAAACACTAACCAAGAAACAAGGTGGGACCCAAAATGACATCAAACTACTAGCATGCACGTGAAAGGCATAGTCCCACGGAATTTAACGGGCTTTGTGGTCTAAATATTGATTACGAATGAAACTTACATGCATTTGTTATACTAGATGTCGTTTTCATATCACGCAAGTTATTTTAACTGAACCATGGTATACGAGATTCCATTTCGAGTAGATCGGTGTTTTTTTTTCACATTTAAAAATTTCAAATTTCAAGATCGGAACTCCTCATGGGGCGAAATAAATGAGTACGAAATGTTTTTGCACCTACAAAAATATTCAGAAGTTTTAAAATAACGGCTAACGGGTTAATACCCGTCACGTGACTCGAAATATATACGTCACATCTTCAACGGAATGTTAATTGGATATAAAAAGAAAATAAGCTTAACCATCCCCTGAGTATATGTATATGCAGGCCAGGACGGGAGTGGGGGGTGGGCAGTCAAATGGGCCAATTGGCATGGGCCTATGTTTTTGAGGGAGCCTACACCACTTGGTATTTAGTACTGATTACAAAAATACTTAATAAGTAGTTTGAAATTTCACATCTGGTGTGGGCCTATTACCAGCTTTGCACGGTCCTGCTTATTATGTTGGTGTAAACAAAGTAATGCCTAATGGCGGATCCAGCGGGGGTCTAACCAATCCGCCTCCCTCTTCTCTTCTGTTATCACCAATTATTAGTTTTACCATTACAGTTTGACTTTTAATTTATTTAGACTTTCCTTTTCAGTGTTAAATTTCTTAACATTATCTTTCGATCCGCGTTTAAAATTCCTGGCACCGTCCCTTACGTCTGCGATAAACGTATTGTTTTTTTGTTAAAGATTTTAAAAGTAAGCATGAGACCTTTTTTATGGGTGTAGCGTAGCATGTAAACGGATCCAGTATATGTTTTGCGATTCCGGATTTGCGCAGTGGCAACTTCCTTTTTCATTTTAGGACGAAGAGCGTGGAGTATGTTATATTTTGTTTGTTGTTTATACCTTTAGAGAAAAGAAAAGCATAATTATCATGTCGTAATTAATTTAATCAATATGTACAGTACATCATTATCATGGCTAGCTACATCACTTTATTGATTCGCTTTTTTTTTAAAGTTATAAAATCTAACGCCGATGCTTTTTACTGTCGACGTGGCCGTTTCTCTGCTAGGGGTAAATGGAAAATGCTATTTGATAGCTTGGCCGAAAACTTTATACACATTCCATAGAATTTCGTTTGACGTGGTATACACTACAATTTAATAATATGGCCACAACAGCCTATTTTTATTTCTTTTGAAGGTAAAATATTTAAAATTGTATTCATGAAAGTGAAAGGTTGAATTGAGTTTATGAATATGATTATTCATCTAAACATTTGTGTTTTTTATACAGCTGTGCTCTTCAATATTATCAGAAATGAAGTTGTGGGTGTCTGCCGTTTTGTTGACGTTTGCACTGTTTGCTGTGAACCAGGCTGATGAGGAGACTGAAGCTCGTCTGCTTGCATCAAAGTCTATTCTGAACCAGTACCTTGTAGAAGGCAAACACCTGACTGTGGAATACAAGATTTATAATATTGGTGGAAAGTGTGTTTGTGTAATTTTTTCATCAATACATACATGATTTTTATTTGAATAAACCAGTGGGAAGTGACGGAATTAAATATTTTCTAGCTTATATTATAAGCTGCATTTAAGTTATAAAGATGGATTGCTTTCACTACTTAGCTTTTTCAGTTTAAAATAAAGTTGAAAACCACTAAATGAAAAACCTTTTGAGTGCACCCTGGGGTTGAATTTCACCAGGCAGTTGTTGTTTTCTTTGTTAAATAAGTTTCATTTTTCCAAGGCTGTAATTTTCATGCCTTAAAATAACTTTTGACCCATAATGCAATAGTAATTTAGTTATAAATTATACTGCTTATTATGTATTTAGTTTATATTTCATGTAGATACTGTTTAATGCCCATTAAAAAGTAAAATAATTTGGCTGTTATAAATAAAATGTATTACTGTAAAAAATACTTGTTGATATTAATATAGGTTCTGCAATTTATTATTTTCTCTTTTAGTGCTGCACTTGATGTTCATCTCTCAGACGACAGTTTCCCCCAGGCTGATTTTGAAATTGTTCGAGGCAGTGCTAAAGTGTCATGGACCCGAATTGCTCCGTATCCTTTGTCTGTTTTAAAATTGGTTGTTGGGGGATGGGGGTCCAAAGAAAGGAACAATCAAATTATAACAGAAAATACACATGTTGGCGGGAGGACTAACAAACAAGTAAACATTATAATAACAGTAGCAAACCACAATTTGCAATGCACAAAATTGCTTGTTTCAAACTTGGGCATGTTAGATGTGTTTCACAATAATAGTCAAGTGTTACAGGGGTCTAATTTCACAATGGAGGTAACATTTTCTGTCATGTCCTTAAAAGTTTTCATTTGCTGTTGTGACCCTGATGTTTCACTGTGATATCAAAGTCAGCTATGGAAATAATTGATATGCCCGTCAAACAACAAATTCCAGCCCAGTATGTAAACCCTTTTTGCAGAAATATAATCAATATGACATGCTGCCCCTCTTGTTTGTCGCAGTGCCCCAAAAATCTGATGTTGTCAACGGCAAGAAAAATACAGTAGCACCCCATCTGGTTCGCCCTCCACATACATTCCATGTTGTATACATTTCTTTCCCTTTCCAATAAAAAGTGTAAAAACAATCATTTTTGTCTGAGAAAAGTTGGGAAGTTGCCTTCATGCCCCTCTTTTGAGGGAAAAGTTTGCCTTGGTGCTCCAATTTTTCTTACTGAATCGAAGGCAATACTTGTCATGCCATCAAAAAATTGAAATTCGACCCTTGCTGTTTATATTGTGCTGGGATTCTAGATTACCTTCTTTAACATCATGCAGAAACACCAACGTGACCCATGCCATAATTCTACAGCCAACCAAATCTGGCTATTTCAACTTCACTGCAGCACAAGTGTCTTACTTGTCCACAGAAGGTGCAAAGGAAAAACAGGTAACTGTTCAATAAGTGTCTTCTAATGTTTGATTTGTTGTCAGTTTTAATCAAATGATTGATTAATAATTTTTGGATAATCATGGTGTTTTTACTCATTTATACCAATATGGCAATTTAAATGTTTGAGTTGTCGCTATTTTTTTTCCAATTTATTTAGTTCAGTTTACACAAGTGAACACCAATTTATTATGTATATATATATATATATATATATATATATATATATATATATACATACACATGCTGATAAATGAAATGGACCAAAGTGTTCTGAATGCTTTTTATTTTAAGAGGCTGGTGGTCTCTATAATTCACCAGAAAATGCTTATTGGTTTGGGTGCACAATCATACAAGAGAACCAGTCAACTGAGTTATTACCAAACCTATGTTTGTTGCCATTTCACAAACATTACATTTTGGACATTCCAACATCATTAATCTATTTCAGATGCCGGCTAGCCAGGCCAGTAATCAGACATAATTAACCTGCCCCCAAATTTCCAAATGTAGCCCCCCAAAAAAAATCTAGGCCAAGAATGGGTGAGCCAAATGATGGAAACCGGTAATCTTGCGCATAGGCCTATCGCGTTTGAGCGAACTTGCTGAGAAAAATGGCATCTGTAGCAGACGAAATCTAAGATGTGATCATGGTCTCTTGTTTGCAGGATCTCTGAAAGAGGGGGTCCTAATGTAGATTTCTGAAAAGTGGGGAGGGGGTTCCAAAAGTGATGAGTGAATAGAAATGGAGAAAATATGGTTAATTTTCACTTCATTCTATTCGGGGAAAATTTTGTTGTTTTAAATCGAAGAAAGGGGTGTCCTGACCCCCTGGCTCCGCTACTGAGTTTTAAACACATAAAATAGATTTTGCTTAAGTATAGGCCGACTAGATGATCGTAAAATGCACACCCTGTTCTAAATACTGTAAGTGTTGGACTACTTCTATTTGTAAGTTTTTCTTTTTCAGTTGGGCTATACAAGTGCTCCAGGTGAAGGTGTAATTGTGAACAGGAAAGAATTTGAGAGAAGATTTTCACCACATGTGGTATTTGTTTATTTGAAATATTTTGTCTTTTGTTTAATGGCACCACTAGATTACATTGATTTAATCATCTTTGGCTGCTGAAAATTCGGACACACAGTCTTGAAAGGAACCCCGCTATTGTTCCATTGGTTGGTTGTCCTTATTTTCATGCTTATATCCAATTAAGGTGTAAGCACGCTAGCCTAAGCACACCGCTCAGCTTTCCATAATGTCTGTCCAGGACAGAGTACAGTGTTTGTGAAAGTCAAAACCCACTGCCATCACACTTATGTGACTACTTTTACTGATGTAGCCACCCCCAAAAAATTTGGCCAAGAATGGGTGGGCCAAATGATGGAAACCGGTAATCTTGCGCATTAGGCCTATTGTGTTTGAGCGAACTTGCTGAGAAAAATGGCGTCTGTAGCAGACAAAATCTTTTATATGCACTATACCAGACAGAATAGCACATACAACTGTCTTTAATAAACCACTTGTGGTCCACTGTTGTAAGTGGAATACGCCTACCCACTGAACCTTGCAGACAACTCACTTTAGGTTGGAGCCAATACTGAGATTAAAAATCCCCCCAAAAGCCAATATTTATTTTTTGTGCTTGTGGGGGTTTGTTAAACAGTTGAGAGATTAAAAATCCCATCCCACAACTTAAGATTTGATTCCAGTACCTACCAGCCACCAGTTAAATAACTTAACCACATCACTACAAGGGCCGGTATTGTTCCATTAGATGTAAGGGATCTCAGGCCTTTCCCCAGGATTTTTTTAAGGCACTTACATAGACCATCTGTCAAACTTTAGCTAATCATGCAAGCCATGTTCTGATCAATTCCAGGGTTCATGTTCAATAGCATGATGTACCCCACCCCTCCTAAGGAGTGAATATATTTGTCTGTCCAAGTTACTGACAAGTAGAAGAGCTCCCTTTTCTATATAGACTACATGCCTCAAATTAAGCCAACATGGTACTACAGTGAAGGTGCTTAGCAAATATTAAGGCACTTACATAGAAATCTAAGTGAGTATGGCCCGTAGCGGCTTATGGCTCTGGAGAAAGCTCTGGATCTTGTATGTTCACTTTCCCACAGACTGGACAGCACTTATCATGGCCTTTGATATACCATTCATTGATTGGAGAATGAGACTGCCAAGTGGATTCGATCGTACAACCAAAGAAACTGGCAAATGCTCCACTGAGCTAGATCACACGCCGTGCAGGGGTTGAATGCCATGTCGACACGGCAGTAGTTGCTGTCATGACTCACTTTTATATTTGCTGTTGTGTCCCCCCACCCACTATTCACTCAAAGCAATAATTGCTGTTACCCCTTTTCACAAATTTGTATCCCCTTGCCCCATTACCCCTTTTGTCAACTGTAGCAAAACAAACAATAACGTAATACTTGTTTTATTTCCTTCACCCCAGTCACATTATACAGTCAACCCTCTCTTAAGCAGCTATCCAAGGCAGTAATGACAGGTGGCTGCTTATTACAGGTTACACATCAGTATTTTTCACTGTGTATAGTTGTCATTGATGTATGTGTACTCCTTATGCTATATCTTCACGTAGGTCTACATGTAAAAATTTATATTCAACTAATATAAAACAAATAACGTTAAACACCTGCTCTAGAACACATTGATTTATATTTTATCATCGTTTATTGGACGTCAGTCATGTGGTCATTCTGACATGTATTTAGAGGAAACCCGCTGCCGCCACATAGGCTACTCCTTCCGATAACCAGCAAGGGGTATTTTATATGTACCGTTCCACAGACAGGACAGCACATACCACAGCCTTTGATGAACCAGTTGTGGACCACTGGCTGGAACGGAAAATAGTCGAAACTGCAAATGGGTCTACTGAGAAGGATCGATCCGACGACCAGACCGCTCCACCGCTACCGTTTGAGCTACATCCTGCTCCACCTGCTCTTACAATGCATGTAAGACGAATTGTAATTCTAATCAGTGGAGATACACATGCCAGACTTGTTAGTTAAGAAACTGAATTATCCAAAGGCAGTTATGTTTACAGTTTCTTAATTGGTTCACAATAGGGATTACAGGCAGGTATTGCCCATGTACTGGTTGCTGTTGCATAATTTAATCCTTTGCATTGATAAGTTTTTATAGAACAGGAAATTACTGTGACCGCTCAATACAGGTGTTTTATGGATTCGGGATTCAATTTAGGTGGCCGAGTTAGACAGGTGATCACTTATTATGAGTGCATTTACATTAAAAATCGTTTGGGATGGAAAAAAGTGGCCACTTAAAGCAGGTGGCTGCTAGAACAGGTTTGACTGTAATTGCTAATGTATGTACAGTATCTAATTATTTTTCCTTTGTTCACAGCTTGATTGGCTCGTGTTTGCAGTGATGACTCTTCCGTCCCTCGGCATTCCATTTCTTCTTTGGTTCGGCAGCAAGAAAAGATATGATATTCCAAAACCGAAGAAGAATCAATGATTTTTTTTAAAGACATTAAACTCATTATTCATGTTTTTAAACCAGACTTTTTTGTTTTATTTCCTGGTTTTTTAACATATTATTTGATTTAATTGTTTTTCATTGAGGACTTTTTGTACCACATTGACTGTTTTTGGTCATATAAAAGATTTAAAACTCTTTGAAATATAATTATTGTCTTTGAAAATAGTTGGTTTGGCATAAAAGCCTGTTGATGTTAAAAGCATATGCTACTGTCTTTACAAATTGGTGTGTTAATCAAGGACGAAAATCCGTTCCTGAAAGTGGGTGGGGGGGACGGAACATACCCTTGTTCAAAAAGTGGGGGGGGTGGAACATACCCTTGTTCAAAAAGTGGGGGGATAGACATCACGCTCCCCCCCTCCAACATTATAGACCACTTGTGTACTTCGGTATATTTGCGCAAAGAGGACATGGTTTAAAGTGTTACATTGATACAATAAAGAGAAATACTAGTAAGGATTATTATTTAGGCATTTTAATTTCACTGAAATTTTCTGTTTTTCTAAGCAAAAAGTGGGGTGGGTGGGTAATTATATAGGCGTCCCACCTATCAGTGGGGGGATGTTCCCTCTCCCCTGGATTTAGGCCCATGTTGTTAATGTCTCAGTGATGAGAATTTCCTGCCTTGATTTTGACTTTTGTCAATATTATTTCTGTTCTCAAAATGCACGATTTTGAATGTAAAGTTCTTGAGGTCTCCTACCAAAGGAGAGGGGGAATGCCCACCTCACTACACCCTCCCCCTGTTCACCCACTGTACACTTCCTCACAATGACCCATCTTTTAGGTCTGACCTGTTCTCATCCATGAGTGGGATCTAGCTCAAATGGTAGAGTGTCTGCCTGTGAACTGGTCGGTCGTCGGATCGATCCTCAGTGGACCCATTTGCAGTTTGGGCTATTTTCCGTTCCAGCCAGTGGTCCACAACTGGTTAATCGAAAGCCATGGTATGTGCTGTCCTGTCTATGGTATGGCGCATATAAAAGATACCTATGCGGTGGCAGTGGGTTTCCTCTAAAATACATATGTCAGAATGATCGTATGATTGACGTCCAATAACCGATGATAACATATAGATCAATGTGTTCTAGAGGCGTTAAATAGAACAAACTTTACTTTACCTACCAAAGGAGAGGGGGCATGCCCACCTCACTGCACCCTCCCCCAGTTCAGCCACCGTATACTCCCTCACAATGACCCATCTTTTAGGTTTGACCTGTTCTCATCCCTGATGTCTGTAGTTTCCTTAGCACTAAAAATGTTTTGAAAAGGCTAGCAGTTTTAAAAAGATAACCCTGAATATTTATAAATTAAATTTCCATTTCTTAAATTTCTCTGTGTCAGACAGTCTGGATTCATTGTTACCACTACTAGCATCATAAGGAATTGTTTTCATTTCAAGAACGAACATTCACAGATGACTACCCTTCAGGTGTGGACAGGTTTTAAGGAATGAGGGGGGCTTCAACTGATTATTTTTTGTTTGGTTTCCCATTTTTAAAGCATTTCCTTGGTTTTTTTTTATCGTTTCTTAGAAAAACAAAGGGGATGTTTAAATTCTACCTTCGACCATAAGAAGAACCACGACTGCTAGAGTACAAGTGGTTGTGGCTAAATTTATGTAGACCTATCTTTTGTCAGTTTTAGTCAAACTGGTCTTATGATGATGAAGAAAAATATAATTTACTGGTACTTTAGTAATATGTGTATAATATACAGATATTTTACAGGTCGATTCGACTGTACCGACCCACCAACCCTCCTCCCCTACCCATTAACACAGTCAACCTATCATTGTCTGGGAACACACACAGCAAAGTTTGTTTTATTTAACGACACCTCTAGAGCACATTGATTTTTATCTTATCATCGGCTATTGGACGTCAATCATA
>JAULBS010027577.1:0-10445 GCA_032355785.1 Symmetromphalus regularis
AAAAGCAGCGGGTTTCGAGTCTCCTACTAACACTAACCTCTGCCCCGGGCCCGGTGCCCTAGTCTTAGGACATTGGATCCGGGGGAGATGGGTCCGAACCAAATTGGATGTGGACCCGTATAAAAAATACTTCACCTCACCTCAACAGAACGGATATAATGTACACATTTGAACAACCGAACTACTACAATTTTTATTTAACATAATTTCAAATAATCAAAACAGTACCATATGTTTTAACGTCAAATCTTAATACTTTCAAAATCATATCTATACAAAAACGAGAGTCAAGATATGTATACTAATAAGTCAAAAATGAAGTGTTACACTCACAAATCACTGTTAAGATAATGATAATCAGTAGCGGATCTAGGCCAGGTACCTGAGGGCCCGAGCCACCAGCTAAACCCTGGATGAAACCGCCAGCAAAAGTCTGGCGGAATTTAGCAGCTAAACCCTGATGGAACTCGCCAGCTTAGGTTTGGCGAAACTCGTCAGCTAATCCCTGGCGAAACCCGCCGCTAAACCTTGGCGGAACTTGCCAGCTAAAGCCTGGTGGAACTTGCCAGCTAAACTGGCGGAAGTTGCCAGCTAAACCCTGACGAAACTCGTCAGAAAATTCCTGGCTGAACCTTCCTATAGAAGTCTGGCGGAACCCACAGGCAAAGTCTGGCGGAACTCACCAGTAAATACTGGCGGAACTCGCCAAGTAATTCTTGGTAAATTCGTTAAATTGTAGTTAAAAACTACTATAACAACTAAAATAAAAAGGCAGTTAAGATAATCCTATTCGAATTGTCTTCGTGTAATAATAACAACAACAACAACAACAACATCAACAATAATAATAATAATAATAATATTAATAATAATAATACTCAGCTAAATTTAACTATGCTATGCCTAGGCTACTTTATGTTTTTACGATCGATGAAAGATTTACAGAAATAAAAATAAGAGAAAAATCCTATTTAACACGCCAATGAAAATCGGCCACGACTAGTGAAGGACTGCCCTGTTCAAGTCAGTTAACTAGTATTTACAAAACGCGTTAACCAATGACGTCAATTTAATACGCATACAAACGGCAAGCACCCATGCATCCCTGTCATATTAATGTTAAAACTGCCAAATCACCATCAATGGCAACTTAATGTAAATTAGCGCTTGCAATTATTTCACATAGTATTACTTCATCAGCTGCACCGTGCGCTTTAATAGTTGGACATGTGAGAACAGCTCCCAGCCAATGCGACTCAACTATACATGGGGTAGGTTTCTACTGACATACAGTAATGAATACTCGACTAACATAATATGCTTTTTAAAAGGCGTTGCCATATCACATATCCCACAATGGAACGTTAATTAATACTTAGAGATTTATTATTCATAAACCGCCCACAAAGAAAAAAAAAAGAGACGTCAAAAGGTTATTAATGAGAAGACGTATGACTTATATTTAAGTGATCGGTGATGGTAATAACATTCCATATCAGTATTTCATTTGCTCGAGTGTGAGTAAGATGTCAACATGAAGCGGGTCTTCCTCGTCCATGTCGCGGTGTTTTCGTTGTGTTTTAATGTCGTGTTGGTGTACAGTGAAAATGTCGGATACACGACTCGTTCAGAAAGAGAGACGGGAAAAAGGGAAAAGGAACAGAAGAGTGTATATTCGTTCCCGAAACTGACTAAAATCCTTAACGGCGTATCTCTCACATTTAATGGGGAACCTCTTGACATGAATGCGATTAATATTAGTACAGCTGATGTAAGTAGTTCATCTTAGTGTCATAATATTTATACACTCTTCATAGAACGATACACACAAAGCTGTACATGTTCCAAACATATTATTAAAGTTCAGCAGTTTGTTAAGATTTGTGGTATAATTTAATACAAAAATGTGCACAAACATCACACAATCACAAATATACATACAAACCTACAGACGCATACTCACACATAGACATACATACAAATGATCAAAATGGCTTGTATTAAAATCCTCAGTCTAAGACTAAAGTGGCAGTCCTCGTAAAAATTGCGAATCGAACGTTATATGAACTACATTAATTTTCAAAGAGAGTGGATGTATGTTGAATTATTGAACACCCTATAATAAAAAAATCTTCAAAAAGCATTTGTTAGAGATAACCCACCACATTATTTTAGAGTATAATCTCTACATGACAGCGCAAGATTTCCATTGGAACATGTTTTTGGAAATTCTTCATATGAACATTGAGGTTGTGCTTTTGCATCAACGGGGAAGCATATACATAACTTTAGCGAACGGTTGATGTTATTACTGTTTCTGCAGAGATTTGTGAGCATGTTTTAACGATTTAACCAATACATTCTTCTGACTGTTGTTTGCAAAGATATGGTTTTGATCACGATAATATTGTTTATATTATCAGTGGCTATCAGACAGTAAAAAGTGACGACTCGTAATCTACGAAAGAGAACCGTTATGACAACTGGAACAAAACATTTCTCAGTCGGAATAAAACTATAACAGAACATGTCGATCAGAAACACGTTTAATATTTAGAAAAAATGGGTATGCTAAGTAATATTGCGTTTGTCAGTTTGTAATTTAAACTTACAAAAGTTATATTAGTTGAACATAATTTACATTGATCAAGTCATTACTATTAACAATACCTGATTGTGATTAGGCCATTATAAGTATACTTTTTATGATTTGTGAATTAGCATATAAATTAGTGTTCTTAAAACTGTTCTTTTTTATTTGTATCTAGACTTTACTAACAAGATATTTCAAGGAGGAGACACTGGAGGCGGGTCTAGAACGAGTGGCAAGATTGGCAGCTATCAATCATCGTATAGCAGTAGAACATGGACTTACAGTTGTAAGTTTTATTTTTTGAAAGTAAAATAAAATAGTTTCAGTAGCTGTACACAGTGGCGTTGGAACGAAATTCATATTGGGGTGCTGCTAATACTAAGAAGCAACTGACTTTACCAAAAAACACAAGAACAACCTTAAAATTTTAACGCCCCTGGTATTACATTCAATAACAATATTAAACAACAGTTACAACAAAGAGAACAATTAGGTGTATACTTCCCGTGACGTCAGATTGGCACCGTAGTTTTTAACAATAACTTTTCTTCTATTATAGGGATTGTAGAACAAAAAGGAAAACGTTTTTGGAAATTAAACGAAAGGTCAATTTTGTATCCAAAATTTCAAAAAGGTTATTATACTGAATATCTATTTTTTAATGACCGCCCACACACCTCGATGTTTAGCTCCCTTTTCAGTTACGATTTTTATTACCGTAACAACCATATAATCCAAAAAGCTATGAAGTTAAGTACTTTTGTGTATCATGTACACGTTGCAAATGGTTTGAAAGGCAGTTGTTTGTCCTTTTGGCACTTATTTTTCAACTGAAAAAACCCGCTGGTGTTTTGATATTCAACTTCTGGTGACGCGAAGTATAGGCCATAGTGCCTTTCTGTCATTTGGTTGGTTGTACTTATTTTCCAGCTTATATCCATGTAAGGTTCAACCACGCTGTCATGGGCACACGTTTCAGCTTCCTGTACTGTCTATCAAAGACAGAGGTTAGTGTTATTTGATGAGGCGAAATCCGCTGCCGCCGCACTAATGCAGCTACTCTCATAGATAAGCAGCAAGGGATCTTTTATATGCATTATCCAACAAACAGGATAGCACATACCACATCCTTTAATAAATCAGTTGTGGACCACTGCTCGATGTAAATGATATAGACCTACTATACCCACTGAGCTTTGCGGACCAGTCGATTTGGGTTGAAGCCGATACTGAAATTAAAACGTCCATGCCTCGACTGAGATTTGATCCCAGCACCTACCAGCCGCAAGTCCGACAGCATAACCACTGGACTACAGTGGCCGGTCTTCTGTCATCAGTTAGAAAACATATTTATAATAAATATTGTATACAGACTGTTACATAATTAGAATTGCTAAGTTAATATTCTGGCATCGCCTTTGTTATCACTTTGTTGTGAAACAGAAGTTGTACTAAGTAATCTTGTTTAATTATAATCAATGCTGTCCAACAAATGGTCGATAGTAATTAACTAGTTGAGTATGCTAGTGCAATAAGGTAGTCAAATGCCAATATTTTTTTCTTACTAATTGTAGTTACAGGTACCGGTGGTGGGGTGGGTGGGGGGGGGGGTTAGGGGACAGCTAATAAAAAAATATTTTGTCAGGCTCGGTGACAAAATAAAGTGACCGAAATCCGGAGTTTTCGAAGTATGTGGGGTTCATGCATGAACGCTGCTGCCCTTCGGTCACCTACTTTTCATTGCCCCCTCCCTCCCCCACTTTCAAATCCCCTCCACGGTCCCTAAGTTAGTATCATTTCTTGTCACTAGGCATCCTCACAATGTCAGGGGTCATTCCGGTCACGCCGAGACTGTTTGGTCTCGGAGTGACCCCTGACATTGTGTTGGACTTCTTCATAATGGATTTTGAACTAGTACTGATGAACTTTGGTATATATACATTCCTGTTCTACTGCACTGCTAATGAACCTATTTTTAGTAACTGTGTTTTGCCCATAGGTTTCTCTATTCAAGTAGTTTACTGTTAACTGCTGTTAAACGTGTAAATCATGGACTAGAAAGCAGCTGATAAACTTAAAACGTGGACTTGTCCCCCTTCTTGCATAACATCAAATAAAATCCACTTTTAAGCATATTTTCTAAACAACATGTTAATTTTTATCATTCTAATTCTTCCTATCATAGCTCATGTCATTTCTAGTGTTTTGGTCTAAAAATATATAAAAATACAGTTTTTGGCCGATTCTGAAAAAAAGGCAAAAATGGCACTTGACTACCTTATTGTAGACTACTAGCATCCTCAACTTGGCTTAGAACCAGAATATTCAGACAGATAAGCCTATATTAATTTAAAGTATTAATTATAAATGTTAGTGTTCATGGTCATGAACTTTGACAGTACACTTTAAGCCAGAGTTTTCAAAAAATATTATTCGTCATGCAGATTTAATGCACGTAAATTGATCTATGACAGAAATAACATTGAAATGCATACAAATATCTATAGTGGTTTGCAACCTATAATGTTATTATTGGATCGTATTTATTAAACAAATGATATATTACGGGTTTTTCTTGTTATCTGTATTATTTAAAACACATGTCTACAGTTTTGTATGCATTCTACATGCATATTGTCAAAGTATGCACAAGTGTATTGTATCTAAAAGCATAGGACTATATTTTAACTACCATAGTCAATATGGGTGCACCGCCCTGGGGTTTAAACAAAAACATTACAAGTTGAATAAATTCTTTTCATATGGGGTGAATATAGAAGTATGCAGACACATGATCACTTAAATGAGTAAAACTGGTAAAATTAATTTTATATCAAATTTTATTTTCAACCGTCGATCGATTTAAAAACAACATCGCGGTCGAACAACTGCTTTACAGATACGAAACTTTCTGGAGATGGAAGGGGAGGAATGGGAAATGAACAGAGGGATTGTTGGAGGGTTGGAGGAGTGTTGGTGCGTGTTGTAAATAAAAAATAGTAATATATCACATTGTGACTGGTTTGTTTTATTTTATTTTTAATGACTTCACATAGATAGCGGATGAACTGAAAGTCGTATCTGTGACTTATTTGTTCGACCGCCATGTTGTTTTAAAATCAATCAGCAGTTGAAGGCGATATTAGAGGATAATGTGGGATTTACTGTGAAAAGGGATGTAATAAGCGCATACGTTGGCAATCTTATTGTATATCTACATATTTCTTGTAATGTTTTGTTTGGAAACCGAAGCGTTTGTTGTCAGAAATTTGCACCAATACATAATATGGATCGGGAGCTGAACTTAATACAATAACCAATAATCAAAGCATTAAGTTCGTGAACTACAAATCAATTTATTAATTTAGGATGCATTTCAATAAAATTATAAAAATAAATAGCGTCTTTTTGTGTGTGTGCAAAAATCGTCTACAGGGCCGACGGACCCGAAGGGGGGCATCCCCCCCCCCCCCCCAATCTTCTGCGTCCTAAAATTTGCATGTTTTACATTTATTGAGTACGTTGTAGGCGCCCTTCAAATTGATGGCGCCCCTATTCAGTGTCTGGCCTCCTCAATATTTAAACGGTTGCCCTGAATTACTGGTTTTTCTTCTTCTATTATTACACCTTAATAAGGCTAGAACAAAAAATACTTGTTTAGCGTCCCTGCCGACCTCCAAATATTTTACATTTTTCAAAAAAAAAAACCTTTCAGATAAAAAACTCTCAAAACATTATAGTGATTACGCAATCACCGACGAACTTCATCCTGACGACAGTGCCTCTATTCAAAGATTGTCAAGCTAGAAAGTGTAGACATCCATGTCTTATAGTTATATCTTACCTTCCTGTATAGTCCGAGTTTCTGACGTTAGACAGCTGTTAATTACTGAGGTTTGCTGCAAACATCGGTAATTAACAGCTGTCCACCGTCAGAAACTCTGACTACTTCCTTTATATATAGATCCGCCTGACCATGAATACCATGGTTAGTTTTCTTCTTCCTGTATATCGCCATTCTAGCCTACATACAAAATAAAAAATAAAAACCTGCCTCCTTACCTGGAAAATTTAAATGGGTGGACGCTAAACAATTTGTTTTTGATATGGCCTAACGTTAAATAGGGCCTATAGCTTAATAGCCGTCTAGCGCCAAAACTCGGGCTAGACCTGAGCCTATAATAGTCATTGGTAGATGTGTCGTTAAAGTGATAAACATTCATTTCCTTTTTAATTGTATTTTATTTTTACTAAAATGTTATAAATTATGGTGACAATATATCTCAGGCTTCATTTTTATATGTCACACCGGAAGTCTCGCACTTGCTATCCGGGCATTTTTCAAAGTTGTTTAGGTTACCAACATGTCGTCCGCGGACGACTGTGACATTCCAGGTAAGTAATTACAAGGATTTCCTTGTTTCCACGTACAAGCAATTCTTTTAAGAGTGTAATGCGTATATTGTATCGATAGAATTGGTCGTTGAACACCCAATTTTTTAAAACGAATGTTCCTGTAAAATATTTAACTTTTATGGAACTTGTTTATTCTTGACAAGTTGAAGTTTTCTTTTCCGGTCCGGAAATCTCGGAATGTGTTGGAACAGAGACTGCGCTCAGCGATCTTGCTCAAGCCTGAATAAACAATGTAAATAAATACATTTTTCTTTCCGGTTACCTAACCTTACCTAGAGTAGCAACATCAAGCCATTTTTTAAAAGACAACATAATATTTTTTATTTTTCTCCATGTTTAAGGTGTATAAAATGCAATGATCCTGAAAAAATGACACAATTTCCATTTGTATGAAAACATAACTTCACCACACCATGTCCATGAGTTTAATAATGCAGATAAACATTAAAAAATGGTACCTTTGTTTAGGCAGTTCCGGATTAGAATGCTTTTTCAGCTTGTATACATGTCGTATAAATAACCGATCGAAAACATTATTATATTTTTATTACAGTTTGTTTTATTAATGAGCTGTGCTGAAAAATTAATAATCCAAATTTCATTAGAAATGTGTAAATTTTGCAAACTTCAAAAACTGTTGTCTGAACAAAGTTACACAATCGGGACTCGACATTTCCTGTAAAGTGTTTTTAAAAGTTACACAAGCGATAAAATAGGTGACAGTTCATAATTAACATTGTCTACAAATAAACTACATTTTGCATTTAATAAACTTGAGGAGTATGATTTAAAAAAAATATAATTATGTTAAACAACTGGAAATCGTACCGTTTTATTTTGGTCAGTTCCGAATCACAACATTTTAAACCATGTGTTCAATGCTTTTTTGGTAAATTTCTCCGTTTTTCAATGGCCGCCACGCTAATTTATGAACATTGATTGCAGCCTTTGGGTTTGTTTATGGAATGGAATTTAATAATTTTTTATTGCATACTTTTTCAAACATGTTCACTTGAAAAAAATATTGTTTTATTACTTGTAAGCATCGATAGGTGGCGTTATCCGGAACTACCCAAATGATCTGCAACTACCCCAAAAAATAAATAAATTTTAAAAATCGTCCATGACTTTATACAATTTTTTTTAATCATTTTACTTGTTATAGAACTTAATTGTTGTATTAAAATAAAAATAAAATTTGATATATGATCATGTGAACGAGTTCAAAAACACTTGATCCGGAACTGCCTAAACAACTGTATTAGTCATCAGCTATTGCCGAGTATTGGGTATCAATCAGTTGGTCGTTTTGATATGTAGTCAAGTGTTAGCTAGCCTCCAATGTGTTTTGAACCATTGTCTTCAGCTTGAGAGTGCAAAGTGCTACCACGTGACCGCTGGATGAGGGAGCAGTAGGAAACTATTCCAATAACCACTGGTGCATTATAATAAAAATAAAACTGTATTTTGAATATGTTGGCACTGTCAGTGTCACTGACATTTATTTTTCAGTTTTTTGTTTTGTTCAATGCCAGCGTAACTACAAAGCAAAATTTTTAAAATACCAATTGTAACAATCATCAATCTATATGTCCTAACTATCGATATATGCACGATCCTATCAAGCTGTAACTCAAACAACAGAATGCTTTACATGTAAATGCCAAAAACAGTGAAATCAAAAGCAGCCGACATGTTCGACCCGGAAGGAAGTAATGGTACACGTGTCATACGCATGCGTACTTTGTTATTAATGATAAAACTAGGAATTTAGTTTTAACGAAACAACATTTTGTATCGATGGGTGGGAGGTGGAGAGGGCATAGATGACGTTTGAGGCTGGATTTGACTCACTACATTCAAATAAATAGAATTTAATATATATATTGTAAAAAAAATAAAAATAGAATCTGCTTTTTCTAAATATTACTTAAAGTAACATTATCATAGTTGCACAAGGTCATGATGGTGGCAGTCCTCCAAACACATTTCTCTAAAAAATGCAAGGACGGAGCGACGATTTTGGGAATGGGGTGGGGGCTTGCTCCCGTTTCTGAACATCAGAATTTGCCAGTGAATAATTCAACGATGAATAAGGAACATATTTATGAGAATTATGGGATGTGGGGGGTGGGGGTGGGGGGGCTGCAGACCCCTGACCCCTTCCCCGGTACCAAAGCCTTTGAAATGTATTGCATTTAAAACAGTATACTCTGAATTACATACACAGAACAAATTAAAGTAATTTACTAGCAGTAACTGATAACTGCAATGAGAAACACATAAAGATGTGTTCTTAATAATATTTACGTTGAAATAATATTTACCAGCAAATAAATCCAAACAACTAATTATTATCATATAAAGCAACTTACTATATTGCATATAAATTGAATTAAGCAATTATTTTTCTAGGGATCGATTAATTTGTAAATGTTTATCACGAAAATATGTAAAAAGAAAAGACATGATACTTGTAACTATATATTCAACCAAAAAAGAAAGTATACATGTTGAAATATTTTTGTTTCATGGGGTGGTTAAAGCAACTTGTGATATTACTGCACACAAACACCTCCTCCTAAATGGTGTGATTATCTAATTACAGAATTTCTGCCATGAACGTCATCTGGTTTATGAAATAAATGACTACCGATTACATGCATACTTTCTTCTTTTTTTGGTTGAGTAAACGATATTACGCCTTCAACGCCATTTTTTCTACCTCCTCTTTCACAATTCCAGGATAAGCCCTTGCATTATCACTGAATATTTAGCCGTAATTCTTGGATGCAGTTTTCAAGTATTACAATTTACAACCATGGACGTAAATCCCGGGGGAGGGACGAAGGGGGGACACCACCCCCACGTTTAAGATGGGGGGGGGGCCTATGTAATAACCCCCCACTTTTTGCCTAAATAATAATTTTTACTAGTATTTCTCTTTATTGTATCAATGTAACACTTAACCATGCTGTCTTAGCGCAAATATAGTCATACTGAAGAACACAAGGGGTCTATAATGACATCAAACTGGGGGTGGGGACGGGAAGACAGTTGGATGGTCCGTCCCCCACTTTATGAATGGGTGTGTGTGTTCCGTCTCCCCCACTTTCAGGAACAGATTTTCGCCCTTGTTTACAACACTAGGCCCCTTATCGTCAGGACAACGGAAATCTCCGGGGTTAAAACCCTGGTGACTTGAAACTAATATACTGGCGGCCAAAGGAAAGGATACACTTTTAATTTTTATTTATTTATTTTATATATTAATATTTTGATTCAATATTTTGCACATATCCCTACCTTTAGTAGGGATTTAAATTGATTATCGATTTTTTACCCGACAATGAAGACACTTAAAGTTCAATTTCGCCTGTTTTGCACGTGCAGCTTTTCCCGCTACCTGTAATTTCACACTTTTGTTGTCAATCGG
>JAULBS010027588.1:0-10445 GCA_032355785.1 Symmetromphalus regularis
ACATTATTAAATGTACAATACATTATTAAATGTACAATAAATGTGAAGTTGTTGATAGAATTAGAAAATATTAAAGCAAATGATCATTTAACATCTCGACATTTGACGCATTCCTGACAGAACCCTTAGATTGCCTGAGAAATCATGTTTATGGGCCTTGATTCCTGAAAGGGTTTTCTATGGGTAGGCAGGTCTGATACTATTATGTGTCATGCACAGTTAGAGTATGTGGATAGGAACCCAAACATTTGGCTGCAAAATGTGGACATTTCTTGATCATCACAGAAAGAATAGCTGCAGCCATGTTGTTTCATAATGAAAGCAGTTAGCCAAAGTAGAGATATTGGAAAAGTAACTGGAAAAGGCCAAAAGGTACGAAATAAAAAACTGGAAACGACCTAAAGTATGACTTACAATTTTAATGGAAAAAAAAACATTTAGGGTCAGCAGTTTTTAAATGGGATCAGTTGGTTTACTGGAAACACAGGTTTTTTTTTTCCTTATTGTCACTGATGTTGACAAGTGATAAAAATACTACAATATCCATTTGTGACATAGATAAAACATTGAAAAAAAGGAAGGGTAAATCCTGGGAATGAAACAAACCGGAAACATTTATTTTAAATATTTCCAAGATTACAGGTTTAAATGAAGATTCCATTGTTTTCTTAGCCGTACAATCCTATAATTTCAGAATACAAGAGGATGAACAGCAACCTCAAAGAAAAGACCCGGATGACCACGGATTTTCAGAAAGCAACCGACCGCAAAATCGAGAGCATGAAGAATGTTGTTGATCTTCAGAAAACTGGGCGAGCACAGATTGGCAAGACCTTCACTAATGACCTCCAAAAGGCTCGGTGAGTGATTGGTTATGGAGATTAAAATTCGCCAAGGTCTTATATATAGAGGATATTAAATGAGTTGCTATTTATGATCAAATTTATGTATAAATACATTTATAAATAAATTTGATATTAAATGTTAACAAGTTTCATATTCTATTTATTACACCAGAAAATTTTAATATCTTTAAACTTTCTAATTGTGCAGTAGTTTAGAGAATGCTATCCTATGATGTTATGGATGACATTACATTGTACGTATTTCTTGTGATATCATTTGCACTTTTATCAAATTATATTTGGTACAGACAAGCTATTGGTCATAATAACCAGAGCGATCCAGTGAAGTGCTTTGTTAAACCAATGTATAATAATTTTTCCTGAGAAATTATGAAAAATATTTCCCAGTTATGAGTGCCCACTGAGGTAATAAAGAAGTGTAACACAGTAATAATATGGTAATCTGTATCTGTAGTATGATTTTAAAATTTTTCATGTTTTATTTTTAAGTAATTGTAAATAATTCTGTGTAGTCTAAAATCTGTAATGTTAACAGTTTTACAATAAAATGAGTTTTGAAATGTTGACTGTCAAAAAATGTCATGTTAGCACATTTTTCTTTAAAAATCAGTAAATTTATATAGGCCTAAATTATTATATTTATTTTATTGTCTAATCTGTGGGTACACCATAGTTCAAACATGTTTGTTACTCATAGTCTTCAGAGGAAAGCCAATACCACAGCATAGGCTCATTTTTCCAATCAACAGCAAGGGATCTTTTATATGCTCTTTGCCATACAGGACAACACAAACCATGGCCTTTGTCACAAAAGTTGTGGCTGCAATGAGAAATATCCCAAATGAGTTCACTCAAGAGAACTCTGACAAGAAGACATAAAATTGTTTTTCAAACTATCCAGACTTCAAAATGTATTTCATTAGGTTTGCCATACATCTGTATTTTTCCGGACATGTCCTCCAATAAAACATTTTGTCCGAAAGGAATTTTTAAAAATCTCCGAAAGTCTGTAATTTCAACATCCATCATTTTGTCAAATGAAAATGAAATTTGCTAAATTAATTTCACAATTTTCCCCAGACTAAGCAATATACATTTGTAGCACTTTTGAAGTAGGTCTATTTCTCGAAATGCCGTGACATCACCAATGTGTATATGGTTGCTATTGTTAGCGTTGTGGTGATCCTTGGTTGGACGTCATGGTTCAGTTTGTTACATAGAGAAACAGACCACTGATTGGCCATTGGCTGCTCATGAACTGTTTTAACACCAATGAAACTAGTGCTCTTTTGGCAGTCATGCTTTGTGGCTTGAAATGCAGGAGCAGGATGTTTTCAGGAACGTCCCATTTTTTGAATGTTAAATATGGCAACCCTAACATGACGTGTTAAAATAATTGCATGTGTGTGTGTGTGTTTTGTTTCAGTGACAAGATTAATCAACTTAATGGGCTTCTGAAGCAGAAGGACCATCAACTGAAAGTGTATGGTAACGCCATCAGAGAACTTCGTGAGATCTTCAAGTACAGCTATACGAAGTCAGCAGACTTAGAATAGTTTACATTATTTTACACATTACATTTAAAAAAAAAAGAAAAAAAAAGTTATGCATGTTGTTATGTAATATGAAAGTTTATAAAATTAAATGTAACAGTAGTTTTTTGCTGTTAGTCTAATCGAACATAGGCTTTTCTTCACATATGATCACAATACGAGCTATTTCTTTGCTTAAACGTAATGGTAGTCTTTTTACACAGGCCTAAACATAACAGCAGTACACTGTATGCATAAAAATAAGTTCCCGTGAAATGTTTTTCACCTGAAGGTAATGGAAGAATTGTTTCTGCATAAACGTAACAATAAATTGTTTTTATTATTTATGTTAAACAAATTTAAATGGTCCACTGCAAAGTTAATTTTCTATGACATCATATGGCGATGGAATAAAACACTATTGGTTGCACATAACCCCACCACACATTTACATCATATATTTTAATTAAAAAAATATTTGTAATCTCAGGTGGTACACAGCTGCATAACTGCGTATATGGAAGCTAGGCCTCTGTTAAGCAGTGAAGCAATTAAACATGTATTGGATATTGCTCTGAAAATATTTCCTTCCAAATCACGGAGATTGATTGTCAGAAATAGTTAGACAGAGGTTAGAATGTAAATAATGTTATTTTAGTTACCTATTGTGATCATGATCTCCAATTTTTGTTATTTTATTTTTTACAATATATTAGTACCGGTAACAGGATTTTAGTACCTCATAACAAATTAGCATTGTTTGTAAACACTGATCATATTTTAAACTCTTTAAAATTATACTCCTCCCAAAATGTTTTGCGACTATTACACCATCACTCAAATGGAAACATTAATTGATTTAAATTTAAATTAAATAAGAAACACACAACGTAAAATGCTCACAGCTGCCAGTTACTATGTAAATCAAAGATGAAGTTCACTTGTAAATTCAAAATTAATTTTTGCTCAGCGTTTTTTGGATGAGTAAACATGTTATATTTTCTTGCCGAGAATATTCATCATATCGCATTTAATATGTTGCTAATCATCCTTGGATTTGTTGTAGCTTAAAACACACTATGCATGTAACAGTGAATGCATGTTTCAACTAAAACATGAATAAAAAAGTTGCGAGTTTTTGCTTATTACTCATAATTCATCAATGAAGTATTTTTTTTACAAAACTAGCTAAAACAACAATTTGCTTAAATTGAGATAATCGTGTAAATAGCATTTTTTATGTATTATTACATATTGATACAATCTTTTTCAGGGCCGTACCCTCTGAGGGGGCAGTTGCCCCCTGGAGACTATCTTCTTCTTTTTTTACTTCAGTAAACAGCACACATCCTGTCTAGTCATAAAATTTGTTTATAAAAAGTTGTGCCCCATCCTCCTAAGATTTTGATCAGGGTACGGCCAGGTTTTTATAATGACCTTTGTAAAACACATATAATTTTTTTTATCTGGAATTAGTCACCAAAGGTGTTGTTCTGGCTCCAAGAATTGTAAAACATTGTTTTTCTCTGTTTGATGTCACATGGATGTTAGCTGGTTTTCTAAAAATATTATTCAGATATCCTTGGAATGAAAGTCTGAAACCTGTATTAGCATTATGACAACCTAATATAATTATGCAAACACACATGATAAAAGTAACAAAATATTACACAGGCCAACACACAATGAAACAACACTGAATCAGCAAATCTGTTACTGTACAGAAAAAAAAAAAAAAAAGACCACAGCCATCATAAGCCAGATTAATCCAGTTATTATTTAACAGCAGATTTCAGATAGTTGTTTCTATAAAAGGCAAACTCTTTACACTTATCATGAGTGTTGTATGTATACAATATTAAGTCATCATAATGCAAATAGTTTTCAGGTTTTCTTTCGAAGGATATTTATTTATGAATCATGTGTAAAAGGCAAGAAACAATGGGGCAAATTTTTTATTTGCACTTTAATGTCACTGCCTTTAAAAAATAGAAACCAAAACAAACAATCTTATACAAATAGTAACAACTGTTTTATTCCTGAGAATAATATAATAATGTATACAACATACATAACACACATATTATAATATATAATTATTTTTGATTATTACTCTGGTTATTTAATAAAAAGATTTTGATTTTCAATGTACAACACTGACAACTGCTTCCAGTACCAGTATCTGAGATTTATTTAATATATACATTTTACTGTTACAAGTATACATATATATATATATGTTTGCATGATTAAATAAATCTTTTTACAAGGTTAATTTTGTTAATATTTTGTTTTTATGTGTTTGTTAAATATATCTAATACACATAATTCAGGTCATCTAAAAACAATGTAACTCATAATATGGGTGATTATTAAGAAGGACAACAGTATTTTGGTATATAAAGTTGTTCCACAAGTTATTTCCCTTGGCAGTCATGCTCGAGATACTCTCAAAGAATCTCTGTAGTATTTTAAACACCAAAACAAAGCTGTTTTAACCGTCATTAAAAACCTGGACAAATTTTTAAATTTGCAAAATACTTTTCAAGGGCCTTGAAAAGTTTTGAAATTTTGTTTAAAACTAAAAAGTCATGGGAAGTTTTTTAATTTCTGCATCAGCCAAGATTTTTTCAATCATGCTTATCAGACTGAGCGTGCAAGCAATCACTTCTTGTGATGCATCTTGTCCCTGAAAACCATGTTTTTCACCATTGAAAGTCTTTGATTTTTTTTTATCCCTAAAGGGTATGCTGATAGAACATTCAGTTTTTCCAGATTTCAATTTTAGCTCATGGCAGTGTGATACATCTGTACAAGAAGGTCATTAAATTTTTTGAAATGTCATGGAAATGTTTTGAAATCTGATTCTTGGAAGTGCAAGAACCCTGTATAACTTATCTGTATAGCTCTGACGTATTTCAACTTTTTAATTACATGTCATAAAACTACTCATCTTGAATTCTATTAGCCCCATTTAAATTCAGTGCAAAGCCAGATAACATGCTTGTTTTATAACTGCAGTTGGGCTGGGGGAGAGGCCTCAAATTCTTCAATGTTATAACTGCATTTGCTAGTGACCATATACAACAATTTAATATGATTGCTACAACTAATTAAAAAAATTAATATTAAATGATTCTACTTGAAATCCTTTTCTAAAATAGTTGTAAATAATGTCTTAAGAATAATTAAGACAAAATGGAAGAAATAAAAAGTAACTTTTAATAAAATGTATATCACTGATATATCTCTAATTAAAAATCAGACAAATTTCTTTCTTTGAATAATATTACCCCATAAATATTTATACATATTTTAAACAAAATGACACACACATTACTTTAAATCCAATAAAAATAGTACTCAGCAGTTAACCAATTGACCGGTAATCATCATCATATGGTGCTCTTTACTAATTAATGCAAAGATATATTAATTCTCAGTATTTGAATGACTGATGTATAGTATACAATCTGTATATATCTGTAAATACGTATCAAAGAGAATGAATTTAAGGTAAAGTTATTTTTTAAAAAATTTTAAGACTAACGTTACATCCATTTCTTTTGATTTTATGCATTTACACATTTGGCTAAATACAATGTATTTTCTAAATTTCCAATGGATAGAAAATCAATCTTTGCCACAATACATGTAAGTTTTAATCAATTATTACATCTTTCACTGGAGTACTGAAGATTAATATTTCTGCATATGTGCAAAAACTAAAAACTTATTAATAACATCCCAAACTTTATTGCTTTTGAGTATATTGCACAGGTGGAAGCTCACTTCAGTTATCAGGGGATTTGTTAAGCAAGGCAATCCTACAGCAGTTTGTGGTGCCAATTTTATTTTCTCCCTCACACCTCGTCCGTTGTTAAAAAAAGACAATAATGAGCTTTGAGAAAGGGGAGAATGTATTTCAATCCTCAAGCCCCATCCCAAATCTTTTCCAGTATTTCTTATGATATCAATGAAACACTTAGCCATTTGGTCTTAGTGCAAATATACTAAGTACACAGCATGTCTATTATATTTTTAAGGTTTTAACTTTTAGCCAGAAAAGGCATTTCAGAAACCTTGAAATTACCAAAAAATAAAATTAGGAGGGCATGCTTCCACCCCACCAGCTTCTCCCCCAACCCCCACTTCCAGGAAGTGATTGTCGGCCATGCTCTGTACAGTTTGACTATCAAGTTAATTTTAGATGTGTACGAGTCATTAAGTTGGCACCAAAAACATACAAATAAATTGCCTGTAACAAACAACCAGCAGCATTAGACTTATTATAACTAAATTATTTGTGCAAATAGGCTACACCAACACTTGCACAAAACAAGTGTACACCTTAGAATGTTTCAGTAACATACACACACAATGGTACTTTCTTTCATGGCAGTGTTATATTTGAAAGAATATCAAAAGAAGCAATTATCACAGTTAAAAGCTAAGCTAAATATTCCATTTTAAAGCTTAAATACATGGAATCAGGGTTTTCGTCAGAGTTTAAATGGGTAAAATTCCGTACCCTTAAATTTTCTAAGGGTATGACTCTGTACCTTCATATTGTTGGGATCATTTTTCTTAAAGGTTCTTCAAGGTGCCATAGACTGTTAGTATACAACAGTAATCATAGCTAACATATGTCAGTGATCTAGAATTCATTTCCTTGTCTCTAAAATCAAAAGAAATGTTTTGGGGGAGTATCCCCAGACCCCCTCCACCCCATTCTGCGTACCCTCAAATTATTTTCTGGCAGAAACCATGGGAAAAGAAATATCCTGTTATAAAATTTTTGTTTTGCAAAATGCAGCTAAATATTCCACAGTAACACAAACAACGACAAATTAAAAATAATAGTAATACAAAACATAATACTTACAAAATACAAAACGGCAATATAAAATAATACAAAGTATAGTTACTATGTAATATAAACAGTAACACATCACAAACTACAGTAATACATAGAAGATATTAAACGAGTTGCCATTTATTATCAATTTATTTCACGAGGGATATAAATTTGATAATAAATTGTAACGAGTTTGATATTCTATTTATTAATCCTAACTATTATAATTGTTCTATCCTTTAAACTTTCTAATTGTGCAACAGTTTACAGGAAAGCTATCCTATAACGTTATGGATGACATTACTTTGTATGTTTTCTAGTTTACCAAATTATAATAGTACAGGCAAGGTTATTGCTAATAATGGCCAGAGTGACTCAATGAAATGCTTTGTTAAACCAATGTATAATATTTCACAAAGAAAATGTGAAAAATATTTCCCAATTATGAATGCCCACTGGGGTAATATATCTACCATAATACAAATTATGGTAATACAAACAATATATTCAAAATATAGTATGAAAAATAATACAAACTATAGTTACTGTGTAATACTAACTGTTACACATTAAAAATAATTAAACTACAGTTATATAGAGTACCATAGCCATAAATACAAATGGTTACAGTAACATAAATAGTAAAACATTCACACTAACTCAACTACAGTAAAACAAGAACAGTCACTATCATAATGGTAATTCTAATAATACTAGTACTAAAGTCATGATAATACAAACTGAAAAAATGTTACTGTGACTAAAATAACATTGAAAATAAATATTTTGGAGGGAATGTTGAAACTATCACACTTTGAGAATGGCCTAATTCACCATAGCAGGTAAAAAGAGGACAAGCAAATAGGTGTCACACTTTGAGAATCACCAAATCCACCAAAACAAGTAGAAAGAGGACAAGCAAATAGGTGTCACACTTTGAGAATCACCTAATCCACCAAAACAAGTAGAAAGAGGACAAGCAAATAGGCATCACACTGAGAATCACCTAATTCAACAATGATGATATAAAGACAACTAAAGCCCACTTTACATCTATAAACAACTGTGTGCTGACCTGCCTACCCATAAAAAGCCCCTTCAGGAAACTAGGGCCCATAACATGATTTCTCAGGAAATCCAAGGGTTCTGTCAAGAATGTGTCACACATGACAATTTAATTTTTGTTTTCAAGATGTTGAATGATAGTTAGCATTAATATTTTCTTATTTTATCAACAATTCTATTGCTGTAATGCACATTTGCGTTTCAGCTTTGCAGTGAAATGTTCATATGGGAAGTGGGAACACAAAATGTATGGATCGGTTCATGCAAATAGAATATAACTAGACGAAATGAAACTATATTTATTTTCAGTTGACACTATTCATGTGCAATGGCATTCGATCGTTACCCATGAAGTTATGCAAATGCTCTCAGGTCAAGCGGACTCCGACAACTTTAGTGATAATGTTTTTGTTTTTTTAAAATAAATCTGGTGACTTGGCCAGCCAGTGGAAGGTTTGACTGTATCGCCAGAATGCTGTAGTTTGGAGTGTTTGTCTGGAAATATTACAAAAAAACAGAAAGATAGGCAGGTCTGTGTGTGGTAAAATTGTTCTTTCATTCATGTGTACATAAAAAGATACTGCATATAACTCACTCCCTGTGTTGCACAAGAAATTACATTCAGAAATCCTATATGCAAAGTGGGCCTAACAAGTATCACAAATTGCCTATTCTACCAATGAAGACAACAAAAAAGATAAATAAATTAATTATCACACTTTGCTGAATAAAAATAAAACATTGGAACATGAAGCCAAAGAAAAACACAGGCTTGAAATGGAAAATTAAAATAAATTATGTTATATTAAAAACATAACTCTTTATTAAAGCAGTATCACAGAGAAAATCCATAAAAAATCACAAAACATAATGTGACTTGGTGAATAGGTCATAAAATATATGTTGTACGAAATATGTAAATATAAAAGAAAATGCTGATGTATAAATATGCACCATAAATCAAATGACAAATGCAAGTTTATTTGAATATACTTTAAAATATCCAAAACAAAAAAAATCAAGAATTTCATTCTGTGTTCTTAATCAATACAAATACACTATACTATAATTATACATCAAATACAATATAAATACCCCAGTACAGATATTATATAATTATATATCAATATGTAAATACCCCAGTACAAGATTATTGCAGTGAATACATGGTTAAAGTGATACGGTCACCTGTCCAATAATTTAACATATTACTAATTAAAAACACAAATAATCCACTCCTTTCATAAACTGGTGATTCCATGATCAGTATAACAGTTTGCAGTGGCAGATTCAGGGAGCCCTGCATCCACCCCCCCACCCAGATTCTGCAGTGTAAATAATATTTAAAAAATTTTTTTTTACTTTAAATAATCCGAGGAACTGGCATCATATTGCGGCCTCCCATAAATGGATTTTCTGGATCCACATAATGCAACCCCTGTAATTGTCCACAGCAATCGGCAATGCTGTGGAGTATTTCATTCTCCGTGACACTTTTTTTTTGCCGCGTACTAAATGTTTTTTTCAAGATGTATTTTTATCCTTAGCAAACTCAGAGTTGGAAATGTGTGAACGCTAAAATTGCTATGGACACTATTTCTCCACAGAATTTGTTTTGCCGTGGACATTTTCTTAATTGCAGGTGTTGCATACTACACAATGTTATAAGTAAAACATCTGTAAAATTCATTCCAAAACTGGTGTAAATCATTAAAAACAATATTTTCCAACAAATTTTTCAGGTTTTGTTTCTGTTTTGGTTATGCAACTTTTGAAAATATCAATCAAAAGTCAACACTATTCTTTTGATCATGGAGACTGCAGTTTAAGGAAGGATGTATCTTTATATAAGTAAAAACAACTTAAAAGTGTTAAACTTCAAATATTATAAAAATCAATTCTATCACATATAAAGATCGTGCATTTCTACTTTCGTGGTGTTACGGAGCCATCACTTGGGAATGTACCAGATGTGTTAAGCATGGCTAGGTACACGGGACTGCTGTGACCGAAGGAAGCGTCGCTGATTTGTGAAGCATCATCAGGAGTCTGCAGACCATCTAAATGCAGGTTTGTGTTTAGGTTTGGGTTGTATGTATTGCTGAATGCTGTGCTGTGCAGATG
>JAULBS010027599.1:0-10444 GCA_032355785.1 Symmetromphalus regularis
TATACATTCAACCCACATTACTAGTATTCTCTCCATAAAAACCCATTGTTAATTCTTTTATTTAGCAGACCTGTCAACTCTCCTGCATTCCGCATGAGTTTCCCGGTATTTTGTCAATCCTCCTTTTCTCTCGGCCGGGAGGAATTTGCTCCCAGAAAATTGCAATGTAGTAAAAAAAATATTAATAGCAATAAATAGACTGGTACTTACTGTTGATATACAACCTGATGAAGGGTGACCGGTCTGTTCGGTATAGCTGGTAATGTATTTCTCCATTCTCCTTCAAGAACTTTGCCGTCACCGGAACGTAATCCGATTTATAAATTGTCTGATTTGGAAACACTTGTGACAGATTTTTCTCACAACCATCGCTAGCAAACGACAATGCGCTGTATCTGAATGGACGATCAAACTGAATCAGTGTAGAAAACCGTGTGGATAAATCTTTCTTAACGGTGTAGTGAGGAGTGAGAAAATCAGCCGTCTGTTTCAGCGAGTGGATGGAAAATTCACCCATCTGCTCAAAGACTTTGTGATGGTTTCCAATTATAATGGCTTCATCCTGTAATGGAAACCAGGTGTCGTGGAACACACTGAGGAAATCTAGCCGTGATTTCATCGACCGGTGAGAAACCAGGTCACTGCACATGACAGTAAAGTTGCGCTCGATGACGTAGTCCAGGTTGGGAATCCGAACAGCATATTCAACGTTGTAGAGATGTCCCGGTTTTTTATAATGGACATGGCACGTGAATTTGTTTTTCATTGAGTTGAAGACTGGAGACAGTGTAAAGACATAGACTTCACCTACAAGAGAAACAGTTAAAACTAATCAAATTACATTAAAACATTGTTTGTTTAATGACTGCCCTGTACAAAGTAAAATTTGTTTTATTTTACGACGCCTCTAGAGCACATTGATTTTTATCTTATCATCAGCTATTGGACGTCAATCATATGGTAATTCTGACATATTTCTTTAGAGGAATCCTGCTGCCACCATATAGGCTACTATTTCCGATAAGCAGCAAGGGTCTTTTATATGCACTTTCCCACAGACAGGACAGCACATACCACAGCCTTTGATGAACAAGTTATGAACAATTGGTTGGAATGAAAAATAGCCCGAACTGCAAATGGGTTGACTGAGACAAACCCTGTACATGTTCACTAGTTACTAAGCAACAATCACGTATGAAAAGCTCAGTATTTGTGACACAAGATTTACAGAAGGAACTTGCTACCCTTCCCACCAAAGAAACTTTAATGACAACCCAGCACATTGGTTAATCAGCGACTATTAGTTGTCAGACGTAAGGTATTCATGACACATGACTAACAAGAAACCTGTCAACATAACATAGCTACTCCTAATTAGAAGCACCTTCTTGTATTATGACCTTTGTTATATCAGTTATGAATAACTGGCTGGAATGAAAAACAGTCCAATGTGTCAGACGACTAAAAGGGATCACACCTTAGGCAGATGCTCTATCTGTGAGCTAACAAATCCTGTCACTCTAATAAAACAATTCCTTAATGAGAATCAAATCAAACATTAAAATATTTATCATATCTAGGTGCCTCCCTTGAGGCCAGATATTCTTAACAATTTGCAAACACCTGATATTACCAATGTACTGACAGTGATTAGATCCTCTTGGACTCTGCCTTGTGTAGAGATAAGGTTTTGATTAAAATAACACATTATTTTGGATACAATGAGTATTAAACAGACATCTAATGCTGGAGGTGAAGGAATGTTACTTGATATAGAGGTAAAACTGACTTGGAAACATAAAGTCATCTCTTTATTATTAGTTTTGTGTTTAGGTCAGTGTTTCGTACCTGGCTTTTAGAAAAATAGCTACGCAAAAAAAAGTTCTTAGTATCACGATTACAAACCAAACATAGACACACTAGATGCAAAAGGAATATGATTCCAATCATTATTACATGGCAAAGTGGATTGCTCAAGAGTGGTCATCTATACTTATTTTACATGTATTTGATCAATACTTCTACTGCCAACACATCTGAGGCAATATTGTGGGTCTCACAATCATTATTTATTTACCAAGTACCTGATAGTGAAATATGACATATTTTGGAATAGAAGACAATTTGGTAGTTTATGATAAGACACTTTGGTAGTTTATGATAAGACAATTTGGTAGTTTATGACAAGACAATTTGGTAGTTTATGACAAGACAATTTGGTAGTTTATGATAAGACAATTTGGTAGTTTATGATAAGACAATTTGGTAGTTTATGATAAGACAATTTGATAGTTTATGATAAGACAATTTGTTAGTTTATGATAACACAATTTGGTAGTTTATAAGACAATTTGGTAGTTTATGATAAGACAATTTGGTAGTTTATGATACTAGAAAAAAGACGTGCAAATAAAGTGACTTACCTGTAGCACATTCCACTTTCATGTCAGGACAGGTTGAGCTGAATGCCTGCGTGCACGTCGGGTGTTTGTAGCAGTTCATGTTACAACACTCTCTGTGAACCTTCACTTCAACACCTGTAAATTAAATACTTTAAATCAAACACTCTCTGTGAACCTTCACTTCAACACCTGTAAATTAAATAGTTTAAATCAAATACTCTCTGTGAATTTTCACTTCAGCACCTATAAATTAAATACTTTAAATTAAATATTCTCTGTGAATTTTCACTTCAGCACCTGTAAATTAAATACTTTAAATCAAATACTCTCTGTGAACCTTCACTTCAACAGCTGTAAATTAAATACTTTAAATCAAACACTCTGTGAACCTTCACTTCAACAGCTGTAAATTAAATACTTTAAATCAAACACTCTCTGTGAACCTTCACTTCAACACCTGTAAATTAAATACTTTAAATCAAACACTCTCTGTGAATTTTCACTTCAACACCAGTAAATTAAATACTTTAAATCAAATACTCTCTGTGAATTTTCACTCCACACCTGAAAATTAAATACTTTAAATCAAATACTCTCTGTGAATTTTCACTTCAGCACCTATAAATTAAATACTTTAAATGAAATATTTTAAAGACTAAAATCTGTTTTCCAAGATCTTCATTGTATTTTCAACACTGGATAGCATGTATGACAGCATTTGAGAATTACTGTATGGAATAGTAAATATTTTCTTGTTTTGTAGAATTTCATACCAGATGTAACTATCCTGGTCAGCACTCACATTTTAACACACAACAACACATACTACAATTTTTGAAACACTAGTAGTGCATCACTGTCTGGAATCGGAAATAGATTTTTCTTTTAGAGGATGTGATACAAGAGATGTACCTACAAGGCTTTAGCTCTGGGATCCCAGTGAGAAAAAAGAAATATCCCTGAAAAACTAGAAGGGTCAGGGGGTATTCCCTCATCCCCCCCCCTCCCCCCATAAAATGTTTGAAACCTGCAAACCAGTCAGAATGGCATTGGTCTAGTCTCACAGACAAGATCTCACATGATATCGGCCAAATTTCATGTTTCTGTCATCTGCTAGAACAATTGTTTTTTTTCGTGGACTGGATTTTTTTTCACTGAAGAAGAAATTCAGTTTTCACAGAGCATAGGAAATAGGAAAATAGAGATGTACTTACTTTGGTAAGCACAAAAATCTTTTCCCGGATACTGTATTTTAACATGGGACAGCACATTTGATGTAGTAGTAGTGGGTCACTTGGTGGTATGAGAAACAAGAGAACATAATTTACACTTCACAAAAAGTAGGGGAACTCTAATAAGAATTCACAATTGCCAAAACTGAAAGGTATATTAGGTTTTATGAGTGCCAAATATCTTGAAGGACAATTGGGGTTAGAAGTGAAATTTGGAAGTTGACTTTTTGTATCAGTAGTGGATGATATTGCTGAACAAAGGGTGTCAGTATATTGTCCCAGTAGTACTGGTAAGTGAGCCTTCTTTGCACAATATGGATACCACCATAGTGATACTGCTGAACAAAGAGTGTCAGTATATTGTCCCAGTAGTACTGGTAAGTGAGCCTTCTTTGCACAATATGGATACCACCATAGTGATAATGATACCACTCCACACCATAACTGATCCACTTCCAAATGGGGTTGCATTGTGACATTGGAGTGCCATTCATTTTGTCATCATTAGACCTAACAATGCTTGTCAAGGAAGTCCAAAGTGAATAGGGACTCATCTGAAAACATGTCTGTCGTCAAAACGTACGTTCACTCTAATAGTTGATATTAACATTAATATTTCCAGGGCTGGGAATGGTAAATGAGAAAAATAGCTGAATTTTTTTTAAATGAAAACAAGTCAGGAGCCATGGTTAAAGTGTATAATTTATGGGAAAGCAAGGAGAATGCACATTTCATTTTCACTGTCATTTTGTTAGGATGACAACCCAAACACGGGAAATTTTGTTTGCGAGAGAGTGAAGCGACCTATCCGGGGGAAGGTTTTGGTAGGGGGAACCGCCCCTTACTAAGTTTGGAGCTTTTTCTGAAATAGCGAGGGAAATGGTGCATTCTGCTAAACTTTGAGGGTGTTTTTCCTCAAACCAATTTCACTTAAATTTGTTTTTGCCTGTCTTATCAATTTATTTTATATCATCCATATCCCTGTCGTCGAATCCCATTGAAACAAATTGTCTATAATGTGAATTTTACGAGCTATGGTCACGCCACGGAAGACAAACTTACAGGTGCAGCCATGTTAGATTTCACATGACTGCTTTCGACCAATAAGAGCCCAGAGATTCTCTGTGCGTCGCAATTTTCCGTAGAAGTGATCTGCGAGAAACTGAAGTAAAGCATGATTATTCACAGAATACCGAGTGCCGACCGCTCACTTGTTTTTACACGGGAGCTGTTTTAAAACTATATATTTTTTTATTTTCCGGGAAACATTTCTGCCTGTGATCAGACTTTTTTCCGTTGCTTAGAAGAGAAACAGGCCCAAAAAATGCACCTCACCCCCCTCAAAATGATCTCATTGGATTTAGGCGATTCACAAGATCGATCCTGGGCAGATAAAATCCACGGAATTCTGCGGATCTACGGACAATTCTCACCTCTGTATTTCAGGTTCCCCTACTAATTTTTTTTTATATATATAAGGGATATACATACTTTTGTCAGTACAAGAGTCTTTTCTGAGACACGCATTGCACTGCTCTAGGTGGAACTTGCACTCCTCGGTGGGAAACGTCAGCTGTTGTACTATCGGGTTCGGCAATCCTAACAGTGAGGACATGCTCGATTCCCCGGAACAAACCACGCTGTTACTGACATCCTCCAACTTGGGAACGTTCTTGTTGCGATGTGTGTTGATCTGGAAAATAACAAATTAACAGAAAATTAGGATTTTTTCCTGATTAAAAAAAGATTAAATGATTTTAAAAAAATTTGTTTAATAAATTGTCCACAAAAATGGCTACAGATTAGGGAAAAAAAAATCACCAAATATTTTGATCACCTTTTCTGATAGCCTGTGATCATAAAAATATAATGCATAAATATTTCAGTTCAAAGTCATGTTATTTCAGAGATAATGTGATATTTGTGATTTATGAGGAGTTAGAGCCAGAAGGTCATAAGCACATTTACAGCCAAAATTATTTTAATATTGAAATATGAATTTTAGAATAATCCTTCTTATGTCAAAATATGATTACTGTATAAAAATATTTGATTAAGATATGCATCAGAACTACACAGATGTAAGTGATTTCAACTACTTTTGATAATCCCAGAATGCTGTAATGGCATTTACAACATTTGGCTTGTAAGATATATGTCACAATGAAAAATATATTGTGTCAGAATGGTGTAACTGCACTGAAGTCTATGTAGAAAAACAATTACCTATCATGGCAATGAGTATTGGCATTTATGACCTTCTAGTTCTTGTTTGTTGTAAGATCAATTATTTCTCCATGCCAAAAGGTTGTAAGTGATTTTAGGTGATGGTGTGAACTGAATGTTACCACTATGAATTATAAACATTAGTTTTAAACTCCAGTTTCTACTGACAGGTTAATTCCTGGTTATGAAACATTGTTTTGCTTTTTTAGTGTAGCAAAAATGCACTTACAACCTTCTGTCTCTAACCCTTATTGTATACGTATGGTAATCCATTGATGTGCTCTTTCTCCTACATTTTTCTTGTTGTTATTGACTATATGACAGTAATCTATAATATAGTTGTATGACACGTTTTTAAGGTGCTACATGTATATCAGTTTTCTATGAACTATGGGAAACACAGGTGAATTAAAATGTAGACGTCTGAATGGTAAGTCATAAAAAATCACAAGTGCACGCTCTGGCATGTTATGTAGGTGACTCTTCAATAGTTGAACTGAGTGTACACGTTTTGTTTGGGATTCAAATTTAAAGTGAAAACTGATTGAACTGGAATCTTACATGATTTAAAGGGTTTTAGTTATGGAATAAATTAGATTTCCACTAAAAACAAGACCTGCCAATCCCTGAAACAAAGTGATATAGTGTATGAAAATAACCAAAAAATAATAATATTATAGCATACCTGAAATTTGGGGCATGGTGTATTAACATGTCGCAACAAAAACTTTTCTCCATCTTTGTACCGTGACGGACATTTTGGAAGAGATGCATTCTGGGAATCGCACCGGATGAGATCTGCTGTGGACGTTCTACCATGTACGATATCCAGGTGAAGGCTGTAGTAATCTGGTAATGGATCCCTGAAAGAGATAACAATTGGTTTCTTATTATTAAAAAAATATCTTATTATAAATCAAATATGTTTCTTCTTCTTACTTAAATGTTTTACTTAAGATATATGTCTTTAACCCCCTCCCCTAAGCAAAAAAAAATGTTTAGGGGTGTTTTTTTAATGAAAGTTCAGGGCAAAGTAATTCTGTTATTGGTTAAACATTTTTATTAAACAGTGTCCGTACACCTCACAAAAACAAGGAAAAAAACCTATATTATAATATAATGACATTTAAATTTTGTCCATCAACAGCTCTTTAAAATCTTTCCCAAACAGCACAACTTATCTCCCCTTATTTTGCCATGACATTGAGGAAATTCATGATGTCTGTGGCACCAATGTATTTCAATTGCTAACTGAGAATGTAATGGCTTCAACAATTCTTTGTGAACAACTAACCATCAATATGTTTTTTGAAGAAGTAATTGAATATGTGGTCGTGTAGACATACAGGTATAAGCCAATACAAATATCCGGGGATACCTCTGATACTGATAAATCGGTGACACAGAGATGGAACACCAACAAGAGAAAACTGAAAATTGTCAGACAGCTTAACAACGGTGCCAGTGAGGTCAGCAATCTGTGGAACAGAGCAGATAAAAGATCCCTTGTTGCTTATTGATAAGGGTAGCCCGCATTGTGTAGCAACAGCGGGATTCATCTCCCGTACTAACACTATTAGACAACACAGGAAGCAGAATTGCATGCCCAGGAAAATGCAATTGAATGTTAATTGGACATAAGCACCAAAATATATTTAATCAATAAACCAACCAAGAAAAATATGAAATAATTTTTTTGTCACCTGCAGTATTTTTCAGTAACTGCCTTGAATTTCTTCTTCTGTTTGTTGGTGACGTTCTGGCTGTGCATGTAGAATGGGTTGTCATTGACGTGCTCGAGGTCCACGTATTCTGGCACGAGGTAGACCCCAGTGACGCTGATCTTGATCTCGAGACCCGAGTCTCGATGCCAGACAAAGTTCATGGCCTGTTGGTGGTTGGTTACGTACATTGATTCCTCCAGTTCCCGCATATCTCGCAGCCTCTCCATAAACACATTGTCTGATGTCTCCACGCCAAGACTGGTACCGTCTGCAAAATAAAAACTCAAGCTGGTATAGTTATAAATAAAAAAAAAGAAGGAAGAATTGTTTGTTTAACGACATCCTAGCACACTGTTTATGAAGTAGCTATTAGGTGTCTGACATATGGTGTTTTGTGACTTGTGGTCTTTAGAAGAAACCTGCTACCACCACATAGGCTACTCTTTCCAATTAGCAGCAAGGAATCTTTCCCACATACAGGACAGCATATACCATGGCCTTCAATAAAACAGTTGTGAACCATGTTGTAAGTGGCTTACACCACCCTCTGAGCCTTGCAGAGCTTTCACTCTGGGTTGGAGCGGAAGTGAGATTAAAAATCCCATGCTTTGACTGAGATTTGATGTCTGAACTGACCAACAGCTTAACCTCTGCATCATCAAGGCTGGTAGTTATAAATGAAATTAAATACAAAAAGGGGAAAGAATGATAATGTTTTTTTTAATGAAATTCAATCACATTGTTTAATCATTTGTTATAAGGTTTGGAATATACATTATTTACAACAGATGGTCTACAGAAGAAACCTACTACATGCTGCTATTTGTTTAATTGATAGTTATATGGTGTGAAATATAAAATATTTACAACAGAAGTGATAATCTTTCAATTAGCAGCAAGGGGTCTTCTATAAGCACAAGCATGATGGCAGAGACCACAACCTTTGTTACACCAGTTGTGGACCACTGTATGGAACAATAAACAGCCAATCAAAATAAACTGTAAATGTAAACTTTAAACAATATTTAACAAATACAAAGAACTTACCATCAGAAAGAAGGCTTGCATTTCTTGGTAAGATACCAACCGGAAACGAGACCTCTGGAAAAAATTACTTTATTATACAAACTTAGCACTGACTGAAATATATACTGAAAATAAAAATAAAACTTGATAATCATTTAAACCTACACCCTGAAATGAGTCACATGAAGAAATTTTGAGATGTTTATATCATAGTAAAGACCATTGAAGTCCTTTTTAAAATGGTGCAAAAATTATCAAAATCGTTTCACTGGTCTTACTTTATGACAATTTAAAGTTGCTACCACCACTGTATCAGGTTCAGAGAAACTGGTAACTAAAATTTAAATAAAATAGTCTTTAGCAACTTGTTTACTAAAATTATGTTTTTCATTGGTTTCAAATGATTTTCTAGCAAGCCAGTGAGAAGGTTTGTACCAGATAATGAGCTCTTTTCATTGATACCCAGATTAAAAATCTCGTACTTCGACAGAGATTTGATCTTAGTACCTATCAACCATATATAGCTTATCTAAAGTGCCAATGGGGCCGGTACCAGAATAGAAAGATTCCAGTGAGAATATTTACATGTCAACATTTGACTCTCTACAAAATAAACTGGCATGGATGTAACTATCAGAATAGAAAGATTCCAGTGAGAATATTTACATGTCAACATTTGACTCTTTACAAAATAAACTGGCATGGATGTAACTATCAGAATAGAAAGATTCCAGTGAGAATATTTACGTCAACATTTGACTCTTTACAAAATAAACTGGCATGGATGTAACTATCAGGTGGTTGCTGTTGATAGCAAACTGAACAAAGCTAAACATTAGTTCATCAAACTGATCATCTGAGAAGAAACTATTTGCCATGAGTTCCCGAATGTTGAGTATACTAACCTACACAGATGGTATCTTGAGTAGTAGAACATGGGGCAGCCTCGTACGTTGTACCCTCACACTGGGTGCATGCTGAAACCAAGCAATTAAACAAATTAATTCACTGTTATTTAGTAATGATGACCTGAATAGTATCTGTTGAACCTTCAAACCGGGTGACATTTGACATATGTCAGCTCTTAACTGGGTGACATTTGACATATGTCAGCTCTATGTCAGTTGGTTGTACTTACGTTCGTGCTTATATCCAATTAATGTTCAAGCAAGCTGTTTTGGGAACACAACTCTGTTTCCTCTGCTGTCTGTCCAGGACAGAGGTCAGTGTTAGTAGAAAAGTGGAACTGCTGTCACTACACTAATATGGTTACTCTTATTGATAAGCAGCAAGGAATATTTTATGTTCACTCACAAACAGGATAGCACATGCATATCAAGACTGTGGTAAACCAGTTGTGGACCAATGAGACTTGCGGAGCTCTCACTCTGGATTGGAACCGACATTGAGATTAAAAATCCCACGCCTCAACTGATATTTGACCACACTATCTACCAGCAGGTGTAGCCAATAAAGCAAGCCTCATACCACAGACTGGAAATCTATTTTTATTTCATTCAGTCATTTGAGAATCTAGCTTTATAAATCTGCAATCTAAAGAAAACAAAAAGTATGGCCTACCTTATAATTATACAGGTCAACATATAAAAAACTCACCTTATAATAACCCAACAAAATTGTGTAATCTTTAAAAAGACAAATATGTTGTTTGTTATCAAGTTAAACTTATTCTGAAATACCATGGGATTATCTTTAAATGGTTTGTAACCAATGTGTATTTGAAATTATCATCTTTGTATCAAGTTAAACTTATTCTGAAATACCATGGGATTATCTTTAAATGGTTTGTAACCAATGTGTATTTGAAATTATC
>JAULBS010027607.1:0-10443 GCA_032355785.1 Symmetromphalus regularis
TGAATATTTAAATAAATGGTTATTTAATCAATTTGTTGAATATAGGTTTGGATTTTTGTTATAAAACTTCCATACATAAAATTAACCACTAATTAAGTGAAAAGAAATAATTTCAACAACATAATAAATATTTGAATTTTTCAAATTTGCACCGATCACACCCGTGACAATGTTTTGTCACACCCGTGACAGAGGGTACCCTCAGACAACAGATGAGTAAGCTTGTTCTAATCATCATATTGTTTTTATTTTTATTTTTACTTAAAGGAAAATGGTTATTCTTTATAATTAATATCCAGTGTTTCACCTTCTTCGGTAAAATTCACAGAGTTTAATGATAATGTACAGTCAATCATTTTTACACTGTTTGTGCAAGTCACACGCGTTACAGGGGTTAAACCTTGTCTAATATCTACAAGAGACCTTTGACAAATTTAATAATGACAGTATTTCATAACTTGGGGGTCAGGGCTTCTAAACACACCATGAAATGAAAGTTGCTATGTGAGGTTTTATTAATATAGTCTTTAGAAGCTCTCTGATGGTCACACCCGTGACAATGGAATTGCTCCAATGTTCTTTTCTTCCTTTGATGTGTAATACTGTTTTGTTAATTCTTAGATATCTGCACAACTATTGGCAAAGTTCAAAGCCCAAATTCAAAGCCTGTGCAGCTGGTGTATTAGCTCTGAGTCAATTCTAAATTAAAACAAAGTATTCTTGCATGAGATTTAACCCTTTGATGTTCCGCAATCCACAGGTGTCAGAATTAAACTTGTGTACAGGGTCGGTTAACTTTTCTCTTGGGTGGTGGAGGGATAGTGGATATTTAAGTGTAAAACAGTGGCATGTTAATTGCACACCCTTGTAATTAAGACCTGCCGAAGTTCGGTTGACAATATACAGCCAAATATGAAGTCACTTATCTCCTGGGCTTCCCAAGTTGTTAAAGACTCCAATAGGTCTTACAGGGACACTGGTATTGTTTTGTCAGATGTAACATTGAGTGGCTAATTACAAGTGACAAAGTTTACACGAGGAGAAAAAGAAATGGGGCGGCAGAAAGCGAAAGGGGGTGGCAAAATGCTGAAGGGGGCAGTGTGCCCTCCTTAAATGGAGCAGTGAGAACACTGAACTTGTATATTTTCTTAATATAGCAAATACATGGAATTTTTATTTTGGTCATGAAAAGTCTTGGTAAAATGTTTATAGTGTCAAGCTCATAGTAACTGATTTTTGGAAAACTTTACTGTTCAAAAATAAGTAGAGGATAATAAAAAGTGAAACAAGATTTATAAGTAAAGTGAATTATTTATAGTAATATCGGTGAGATGAAAAGCAAAAGCAATAATGTAGCACAGTCCTGCCATGAAATGTTTATGCCAGTATATAAAGGTGTGATAAAACCACTCAGAAAAGCAGCAAAGATAGAAATTGTGAAATTCATATTTGTGATCAATACTTTCAGTTTGATTAATAATGGCTTACTAAAAGCACTATTGTTCTCTAAACGTGCATGGAGTATTCGTGACATATTCCAGATCAACATCTAAATCTGCAAAATGTGTGGAACGTCATTGGCATTATTTGATGATGTTTGTCATTTGTTCTGTGGTGGGAAGGTTTACACTTGGTGTTGGCCATGGTAGTGTACACTTATTTTCTGATTTATATCATGTTTTGTTCCATACCTATTAATATATATGTTTTTGTTTTGTTTAATGACGCCTCTAGAGCCCATTGATTTATTAATCATCGGCTATTTAATGACATACATTTGGAAATTCTGACAAGTAGTCAAGTGTGAACCAGCCTCCAATGGGTTTTGAACCATTGTCATTAGCTTTAGAGTCCGACATTCTATCGCTGGATCACTGCAGCTCAATACTCGTATTTGAACTCATATATCCCCTACTTATTTTGAACAGTATATTTTAAGTAAAATATTTGGAATTATAATGGTTTTTATTTGTCTAGGACAGAATTTATGGAAAATCCAATAGCAATTAATTTACTGCCAGCAATGAATAGCATTTATCATAGTTGTGCGTGATTCTTATTCTCTCGTCAATCTAGTGAGATGCTTGGTATTGATGGGAAATGGATTCTGCCGCAATTCTGTTTGATGTGTATCACGTTTAATTCTTGTAATTTCATCCCAAAGGAATACAAAGTGAATGCAAATGATAATGCTATATGAGACAAACAAATAATGCCAGTAACATTAACATTGTTGTTAGACAAAATTAACAAATGTATATTTTCAATAGAAAATGTAGACTTCAGTTTACAACATCTAAATACATATATACATGTGTATGTATCAATATTTTTGATGTTTACAAACTTTTCTTTAGTAATATTATGGAATAAAAATTAGAATTTCTTTGGACAGTTTATCATTTAAATGAATGGCACTTAAATTTTGTTTTGATTGGATTTTAAATGTCAAAAGCACCATAAATGCTTTCTGACATTCTCTAAAACCAATACGAAGTTATACGTGATATAAACAAATTATTTTACCTAATTTCCTTTATTGCTTTTACTTGGCTACCGAAATGCAAAATATTTATATTTCTAAACAATAATGTTTTTCTATATATATATATATATATATATTTTATATTAAGACTAAAATAAATGTGTATGTTTTCCAGTAGGTGATACATATTATTATATAATTATATGTATATATTTGTTTAATTGTTATTTTCAGAACTGTTTATAGTTTGGTCATTGATCCAACTATTATTTCACATGATCTTTAGAATCCCTAAAGACATGTCATAAACATAGACATGGTGCAATAAATCTGTATTGAATCTGGCAAACTCTAATACAAGTGTACAAGATGATTAAAAAAGAACTGAACACTTTCAACAATTTATTACTCAGTAACTAGATTATATATGAACATGTAATATGTAGGCCAGGACAGAGGGAGGATTAGGTGGGCCAGTTGGCATGGGCCTTCAGTTTTGAGGGGCCTACTCTCCCTGTTATTTAGCACTGATTACAAAAATATTTAATGAACAGTTTGAGATGGGGGCCTACATTTCCCGTCTGATCCGGCCTATTTTCAAATTCAAAATGGCTAAAGTGGCAGTCCTCATAAAAACTAAATAAAAAGCTGAGAGAACTCTTCATTGCAGAAAAATATATAATTTTTTTAAGTGTGTGATTGTATTTATGTTGTTTGTTACTATAAAATGCTAAATTATAAGACGCCCTTATAATATCACTTTAAGTTATATATCACTTTAAGTTATCTAAACTTGTTTCTTTGCCAAAATATTTTTTGTTTTGTTTAACGACACCATTAGAACACATTGATTGGTTAATCATTGGCTATTAGATGTCAAACATTTTGTAATTTTGAGACGTAGTCAAGTGTGAGACAGCCTCCAATGGAATTTGAATTACTGTCTTCAGCTGTACCACCACTGGACCACAGAGGCTGTTGCCAAAATATTGACACACAACACTATTCTGCAGTGTTACTATATACTATAGCACATCATGTTTAACAAGCAAAATGATTGATTTATTCATATTCACGTGGGACCAATAAAATGAAGTATTAGTAATGAATAATAATAGATTATGCCCAGAAGCACAATTATTATCAGATATTACTAAACTGCAGAGGCTGATTTGAGTGGTACACAAAATGCGCTGCCTGCTTGCAATTACCGGTACTTAGTGGTACATAAATTTGTGTCTAGTCGGACATCTGTTGGTACAGTAAAATCCTCTTAATTGCATAGGCATTTTGCCCAAATATTTTATGCAATTAACAGGATTATTCTTTTATCAGAAATGCCCATTTAAAATCATGTTACTATTCATTCATTCTTGTACTATCTGGCATAAAATCAAAGTACATTTATCAGTGATCACAAAAATCAGAAATATTCAGTATGGTAAGGAATGTTTTGACCATGTAACCTGAATGCTATAACAGAAGCGAAAATAGTATACTTAATTTGGTGTTATTTTGTGATTATTTGATAAAAAAATTAAGATCTGCCATGGTTTTTGGTACTTTAGAAGAAATAACTTAAGTTTTCTACATTTTCTTATGCAATTAACCAGATATTACAAAGAAAGCAAATGCAATTAAAAGAAATTCTTTGAATATACCACATTTGCATAGAAATGCTTCTAAGCAGCAGAATATGCAAATAACAGGAATATGCTATTATCAGGAATGCAATTAGCAGCAAGAAATCTTTTTCATTCATGGTCTCACACAGAATAGTCTTTATCATACCATTCGTGGACCACATGCTGGTATGAGAAATAGCTTAACTGTGTTTGCAGAAGGGGACTGATCCTCTCACCTGTTGTCCCAAATGTAGACTCTCTATATCTTTATCTGTATCCTTCTCAGGGTATCATTCTATTACCTGAATTGATCTGGATATATTTGATCACATTTAGCAGACTGAAACTTCAAACACTTAAAAACAAATTTCTGACCTGTTTTTGGTTTTTCACAATAATTCAGTTCCATTTTCAGGAAAAGTGGTATACACCTGAGCATTTGGACAAGAATAGTTTAGAAAGCTACATGTATGTAGGATATAATATGAAAAACAAAAAATCTTATAGTGTTTCATACTTATAGATTCTTTTGGGAATACAAACAAATTTCTGACCATTTTTTATTTTTTTTAAATTGTCATGTTTCATTTTCAGGAAATGTAGTATACGCAAGTATATTTTAGAAAGCTATTCAGGATATAATATGAAAAAAAAATCTTATACAATGTTTCATACTTGTAGATAATATTGGGTATTTTCCTATCAAGCTAGGACTAATCTTGAATGTGTAATTTGTTTTCTGCCGTGGAGTATGACTACATCATCTGATGTCTAAGGTTTCTTGAGATTTCTCTCTTGCTTTGTTCAGGTGGCCCGGGCTCTAAGAAAGGCAAGCTAATATCGGATCTAATTGAAGCATTTGGATTTAAGCTGATCAACATTGACCGATTGATGCTCAACTTACTGGCAAAGAAGATGGAAATCTCTGGTTCCATGGATTCAGTTTCCAGGATAGCTGACCAAATCAAAGTAGGCACTTAATTGATTATTTTTCTTGCAGTGCCTATGAACTGTTCAACAGAATTTATTTTTTTAAATTATGGATCGAGCATATACAATAATGTACTTGCACCCAGATATTTTCTCATGATGGCACATATCTATGAAAAAAAGATTGGTAACGTAGTTTCTGTAACAAAACATTAAAACATATTCCTCCCCAACCCTCTCCCCTCACAATCAAAATTCTGATCACACCAGTGACATGTACATGTATACATGTACCAGGAATTAGATTTAAACCCTACACTGAAATCCAAACATTATCTCTTAGGCTTCAGTACAAATTTTATCCAGATAAAAATGAAGTTTTTATTAAAAAATACATTCTTTACTGCTCTGAGTGCTCATGATACTTATATGTATAAATTATAATTAATTAAATTTCCTGTGCATTTTTCCACAAAATAATGCTAATTACTTTTTTTAACCAATGTGTTCATATTGTTCATATTGTTCATGTTATACTTATCTTTTAAGGAAGATTATATAGGTGAGACCACTGCAAACATTGTATTTGAATTTATACCCATTGGCATAAAAACAAATATAAAATATTCTTTTTTGCCCCTTATATATAATAATTCCTATTACCTGTGTATGAATAGCCTTGAAAACAAAATAAGATTAGGGTATTTTTTCACAATCTTGCCATTACATGTTTTCATCTGTGGTGATGGGGGTAAGTTTGTTCCTATTTACAGTCATTCTCTGACTCTTAACGATGACTGAACTTTTTTTAATTCAATTTGTGACTTGCCAGAGGCTAAACATGAATCATCTGATTGTTATACATTTTGGCTGAGAAATCAAGAATAATATGTTATTTTAGATAATATACAGTGTGCCGATTCCTTTTAGAGTTGTTGATTTTGTGAATTACGAAACAAAAAATTATTGACTGTTTGGTACTTTAAAAACATTTTTTCTAGGCGAATATCAAATATCTTTTATCTCCTAGATTGTAAAAATATTTTTCTATGCTGATACTTTTGTACTTATATCCAATTAATGTTCAAGCAGATTGTCCTGGGCACACATCTCAGCTTCCTCTGTTGTCTAATAAGGACAGAGGTTAGGGTCAGTAGGAAACATGAAACCTGCTTCCGACTCATTAATGTGTCTACTCTTATCAATATCAGTAAGGGATCTTTTTATGCATTAACCCACAGACAAGTTAGCACATACTATCGCCTTTAATACACCAGTTGTGGGCCACTGATTGGTGTAAGTGGAATAAACCTACCCACTGAGCCTTGTGGAGTAATCACTCTGAATTGGAGCCATTACCGAGATTAAAAATCCCATACTTTGACTATAATTTGATCCCTATAAGCTGTGAGTCAAATAGCTTAATTCTCTATGAAAAGAGAACAGTCTTGTAAAATGTGTTCTGGAGTGTAGTCTGCTTACGTACAGGCACACAATACATGGTCAGCAATGTGGATCCTCTTTAAATGGGTACAGAAGCATCAGTGACTTGTTAAGTGAGTAGCATATAATTTAAACAGTTGTACATAAACATGATAATTACAATCCATTCCTTATTGGTGTCATTAAGATAATCACCAAGGTAATGACCAATGAATCAGTACATGACCCTAGAATTACAAGGTTCTAACTTAATAGGTTTCGTGTATAAGATAGAATCATGTAATTCTAGGTTTACGAATTATAGGCTATCAGCCCATCAGAATCCTTGTCACTATCATGAAAACATTGGTTTAACTTCTTTTAGTGGAAGTTAACTTTTTCTGTTACACTTTCTTGTATATATGCGATTAATATTTAACTTTACCAGGTGTTGAACTTTGGTGTTTGGGGGGCACAGCAATTATTGCCTTGGATTCCCAGGCACCAAGTCAATTTTGAAGACACATCAGGGGCACAACGTCAAGCAGGAAAAAAAGGGCATGGCAATATTTGTCTTCATCAGAAGTGAAATTGAGAGTGCATTGTGGCAAAGAGACTGGGTGGCACAGCAGATGCCTCAGGGCCTTGGTGAAATTGGACCCCTGCTATACTCAGACCTGTCATCTCTCCGGCTTTTGGCAAGAATCTCCTTTTTTCGGCAAGGCTCCTTTTTTCATGCATTATTCTCCAGGGAAATCATAATTTCGTAAGATTAAAAATTCTGATTTACCATTTTGCAAACGAAAAATGTTTCTAAACCTACATGTAAGACACTTTTAACAATACATGCTAATACATTTTACCAATGGCAAATTGCTCTTTTCATTTGTTAATGATAATGACTCTAGATGAAGAGTGCCTGATGGTAATGACTTCAGTTAATGACTGCATGATTTCAATGATTCTAAATGATGACTGCATGATACTATTCTACCTGTAGTAACCAGGTGTTTAAAAGCTTAATTGGGCAATCACATTCACCCAAGCTAATCAGTGAATTATATACACATCCAGTACACAGTGATTTCTCACTAACATGACTGTACACTGTCTTAAAAACAGAACTGAAAAATAATCTTTGTTGTTTGAGGTGACTAACACTAACAGACATACAAGTGCTTAATAACAGAAACACTGTACACAGAGATGCAAACCATTCTGAATTTTATGGAATTATCCCAAATTATATGTTACGAATTGAGATTAAAAATGTTCAGAAAACCCCCCCTGAAAATGGGTCTTGAAACTTTTAGTGGGAATATTTTACACATACACTGGCAAAAAAAAAGGATCTTTTCACTGGGGTTTAGTAAACAGTTACCCCAGTGGAAAATGGCATATTGTTCAAAAAGATTCCAGAAAATACTATCATATTCCTGAAAATGGCAGATTCCTGAAAACTGTTTTGAGATGTTAGCATCTCTGCATATATAGATTTATTTAACTACAAAATATCCCCTCTAATTAGCTATGCCTTGATGTGGCGGAGGTGGCGTGTGCATCTCCAGGAACCTTTGAGCTATACCGGCTGGAGTGCAAGCTTCTGTTAGGGTCACTCAAGCTGGACAGGTCACAGGGGAGGGACCAGACTAAACAGCGAGGAACAGGTTGGGGCCCTCAAGATGTATGGTGCATGACCCACTGGTGTGTGGATATGCTCTGGCCATCACTAACCCACCCCCAGCAATGGGCAAATAGTGAAGACAGAGGACAAGCACAGGCATGTACAACGCAGCAAATAAAGACAACAAATATCATGCTTTCGTGAAGGCACTCTGAGTCAAGGGATGTGACAATCCTGCAGAACCTGGCGTTATGGCATGCCTAAATCTGTCTCCACTATTGCAAATAGCTTCAGCTCTGAAACAAATCAGAAACAACCCAGCTATGGGTAAATAGCTGAACAGACAGAAGGCGTAAGTCTAGAAAGACTTTCTATCTAGGAGAACGAAAACTCCAAACCAACCCTGTGCTCCCCTGGTAGTATTTTTATCCAGGAGCTAAGTTCGAGGTAACCCTGACAGAAAACCTGAAGAGCTGAAGACAGAGGTACTGGACCACTGGCACTTTTCAAAAAACCATGGTACCACACACTAAAACACAAAATGACTACACCAACAGACAGATGTAATAGAAATGGCACTTGCCCATTGAGGTCACCCCAGGATGAGGCAGCATCGGGCTCCATGTCTTGAAGGAGTCCACCCTATGCTACTGTAGGTCCTTCCCACACGTTTTTCTGTGCCAGGGGGACAGGGGAGGAAAGCTACTGGCTGCTCAACATCTAAGAATCAACAATCGCTTAAGATAATGCATTGGAATGCAGAGGGTTTTTAACAAAAAAACTGAATTTGAGCATACACTACATTGTACATGAGAGGCATTAACATCTGCTGTATTCAGGAAACCCATCTGCAAGACAGTAAATTCTTCAAGATCAGAGGATACCAGTGTTTCAGATCTGACAGAACAGACAGACACAAAGGAGGAATTATGATGCTCGTCCGGAATAACATTCATGCATGTGAGACAACAGTACACATGAAGGATGCTGAGTACCAAGTGATCAAAGTGAAGACAAGCACAGAGGAAAAGCATATCCTAAATTTCTACTGCCCTAATGACCGACCACTCTCCCTAGACACTATCAACGTACCAGAGGCAAACTTTTTGGCAGTTGGTGACTTCAACAGCCATTCACAAAGCTGGGGCTATGATCACATAGATCAACGAGGAGAAGAAGTGGAAAACTGGCAAGATGAAAATCAGCTTATTCTAATCAACAGACCAAGTGACATACCTACTTTCTACTCAAGAGGGTGGCACACCACTTCCACTCCAGATCTTGTTTTTTGTACTGAAGACATCTAGAGAGACATGGAAAGAGATGTAGCAGAGCAACTTGGTGGAAGTGACCATAGGCCAGTAATCCTTACTGTCAGCAGAAAAGTAAAAGCCGAACCTGCATATCCACGCTGGAATTACAAAAAGGCCAAATGGGGGCTTTACAGACACCGCACAAGTACTCTGGTCAAGAACCTGCAAGTCAAAGGAAGAGATATCAACCATGTTGTCAAGGAATTCAATGACCGTATTCTTAAGGCAGCCCATGAAACAATACCACGAGGTGCTAGAAAAGTATATAAACCATACTGGAGCAATCAACTTCAAGAACTGCAGGATGACATGTGTGATGCCAGGAAGAAAGCAGAACAACAACCATCACAAGAGAACAACCTTAATCTCCAGCAGGCAAAAGCAAAATATCTGAAAACAAAGATCCAAGCAAGACGCAGAAGCTGGAGAGAGAAGACAGCATCACTCAATCTTGAGAAATATGGAAAGAAACTGTGGAGGCTCACCAAACAACTTAATGACGGTGACAACAGAGGGCACTCAATAACACTGGAAGAAGATGGAGAAATGTTGACAGGGCGGCAAGCAGCCAATCGTTTAGCCAACAACTATGAAAAGGAGAGCAGCATACATATCAGTGTTGAACAGCAACGAGATGCGAGAAAAGAACAGAAGGAGAACACAAAAAATGTTACACCAACAGAACCAATGCAACAACCCATCACACTCCATGAGTTACATAAAGCTTTGAAAAAACTTAAAAACAAGAAATCGCCAGGACCAGATAAGATCACAAATGAGATGCTCACTCACCTTGGCAGCACAGCAACTGACAAACTTCTGGAAATCTATAACCGCAGCTGGGAAGATGGCACCCTTCCACAAATCTGTAGAGAGGCCACCATGATCCCTGTCTACAAAAAAGGGAAAGACAGGAAGAAAGCAGCCAGCTACCGTCCAATCAGCCTCACCAGTTGTTTTGTCAAGGCCATGGAGAGGATAATCAACCAAAGACTACAGTGGTATCTTGAGACTGAGAACATCTTGGCCCCTGAACAAGCAGGC
>JAULBS010027618.1:0-24533 GCA_032355785.1 Symmetromphalus regularis
ACTTATTTCCAGGCTTGGTAACATATATTAAATATCTTCAACATATATTAAATGACATTTAGTTAAATCATATATATGAAATCGTATTTAACTAAATCATATATATTATATCCCATTTAGCTAAATCGTATTTAGCCCGTCTCATGTATAATCATATTATCTGTACAGAGCCGTCACGGTCTACGCACACCATATGCATGTACTGCGGGGATGGACTGGGCGGGGCTTATCTATACACGAGCGGGGCTAAATACGATATATATTGTAGATACTTAATAGAGAGGCTAATTATTGTGGGTGTTTAAAACCACGAATCTTTAGTCGAAATAGAAAATGGCCTGTACAAGTACTATTATCGTTATGTTCTTTATGTACTTCACACAGAAAATTTAACACTCCCCAACCCTTTTTTATAGGCTGTTTCTGTTGAAGGTTAGGCCTAGGCCTAAACAGACAACAAAATGGGTGGGAGCTTTAGCTGTTGGCTCTGTGTTCGCAAGAGATGTTTTGATCCCAGTGGACAGTCAGAGGACAGGGGCGGATCCAGGAATTTAAGCAGGGGAGTCCTGTCTTGCTGGCCTCGTTACTGATATGTCCTAGGCCGAAAACAAAAAGCCTGTTATAGAAAAATCGTTGATCAACGTGAGCGGGGTGGGGGTGGGGCCGGACACCCTGGATCCGGGCCTGGGAGTGGTGATAATTTCACCCTCAAATCACAATATTCTTTTGACAACCATATGTTATATTTGTCTTACAATCACAATATTGCTTTCAGTGCTGTTGCCACCCCCAATATAAATCCAGGCTATGGAGTAGCCGCCCCCCCCTTCTACCCCATACCATCATTTATATTTGCCTTTTGATGTAGTACCCCTCCCCAATATAAATATGCCCCCTCTAAAATAAATTCTTGACTACGCCAATGCACTTTTGTATTGCAAGTGTTTTTAATTACCAAAAAAAATGGGGTTAATATTGCGTAGTAATACGTATTTAAAACTACATATTCAGTGTTACCAATGTGATGCTGTTTATTATATTATAGAAATGGCTGATTTTTGTATGTGTTCGCACAGAAAATTTTAATTGTAATTGAAACCAACGAATACGTGAAATATGACGTATGTCTGTGTGGAACTATATTCTGACGGCAACAGCACACTATCTGATAAGTGATGTGGCTAATGGCAGTCTACTGTGTATTTTAAGATTTACCAAGTGCAAACCGATATAAATATGCAGTATACAGTTATTGTTGTTCTGCTTTTTATTACACGTTGTTGTGGTAAGATATTTTCGTTAATTCTGAAACATATTTAACCTAATATTTATTTTCGTCGCAACGTAAGCTGTATTTTAATTCCAATGTTTTGGTTTTGTATAATTCCAAAATGGCTAACGTGTTTATTGGTAAGTTTTAAGTTTGTGTCAAAACACCAGAAATTTGTCATGTTAAGGACTAGCATACATATATTTTTACATTTTATTTAAAATGTGCAAAGGAAAGAATTTGATATCCACTTCCCCTATCCCCAACGTACCCGCCCTCATCTATCACTGAAGACTAAAAAAGAAGGTACGTTATAGAATCTGTACGCCACCAAGGTAGTAGTGAAATCCTCAAAGAATCAACATTTTGCAACTTTATTGTGTTTCCCTATTCCATAGTAAATAATAATTGATAAAATAGGGTCAGGTTTAGGATTTGAGTTAGGGTTAGGTTAGCAATAGCCTAGGGTCAGTTTTAGGGTAGGGTTAGCTTTAGCCTAATTTAGGCTTTGGTTAAATTTTAGGGTTAGGTTAGTACTATCTTTTTTCATGGAGTCACTCAACTATCGAATGACCGAAATGAAAGATCACGTGGTATCCCATTTGATTTATCACCAATCAAAACACATTGTTAAAAATAAACTACTACTCAATATTAATTAGATGACTACTCTATATCGTATTTTTGGGTTGGTTAAATAAAAAGCATATGCATGTATGGACTAATTTCGAATAAAATCGTGTATTCGGCTATGATCTCACTAAATGAAGAAGTGACACATTTTGAGATACATCTCAGTGTTCTTGGTGGCCGAAAAATAAAGGGGGGGCATCACTGTCCCGTCACGGTCCCGTTCTGCCACCCCCTCCCACAAAAAAACACCCTAAAAACACCCCACCCACAGAACAAAATAACTGAACAATCAAGAGATCGTATAAATACATTTATAACAATAACAATTAAGACACAAAAGTCCCCTTTGAATAACAAATTTCTGTCCTTAAATTAATGTTCAGAGTTCTTGCATAGAATATTGATTACATTTTTTTTAGCAGTATACATTGTATATTCAGCTATAAGGTGGTGAATGAGTCTTAAAAACCCGACCCATCTTTTATGCATTCATCTAAAATCAAAACGCTGTTTTTGGCATTTTAAATAATATTTGTATACAATTAAAATTTTATTATCATTAACGATAGTTCAATAATATTTGAAGAACGGTGAAACGCACGTGTACATTTTCTAATCACACCCCCATATTCCAGAAATGAACTGGGCCGTGCGACCTAGCCTTCACATGAGAGCTTTCCGAGGTGAACGAAAACTTTTTATATCATTACTATTGGGTAAAAAACACATTTTATATAATAATCTAATATTTTATTATTAAAGTATTTAACTGTTTTCTATTATTGATTATTAGATGACATTTGCTTGTTTACAACAATAGAGTGAAAACCAACCACTTTGATATGAAGTGCAACAATGAAAAAAATCAGTTGAAAGTTGCGAAAAGGGTGTGGCAGAACGAAAAGGGGGCGGCAAAATGTGGAAGGGAGCGGAGTGCCCTCCTTAAATGGAGCAGCGAGAACACTGCATCTATTGCTAGGCAGTAGACTTCATACCATGGCACCTGTAAAGGTTTTGTTAGCGATACGGTCTATTCCGTGTTACCAAAGCTAGCATGTTAAGTAATAAATACAGTCAGGCAAGACTGTTACTTGATCAGCGTGAATTTATGTTGTCCAAAAAATGCTACATGGCTTACCGTCTGTTGAAACGAACTAGCAAAGCAAAAATGGCGTCTATAGCAGACGAAATCTGTGATGCGATTGTCTCTGTCATTGTTTGGAGTTCAGTTTTGAGGTGGTCAACCTGGCGAATGATTATCAATACTGAACTTGCCTGACTCAATTTGAACCAGAGTCGGGTGGGTGGGCCACTGCTAATCTACACCCCTGCATGTATTTGTGACAGATCACAGAAAACCCAAAAGTGCTACACAGGCTACTATTTTCGATTAGCAGGAAGTGTCAATGTTAATGTTGAAGCCTGAAGGATTTATCCCACAACTCCTTGCACCTCAGGTGAATGAGCTACAGTCTGAACATTGTCCTCTCCATAAAAACTTAAATAAAACATGTTGCAAAGACAGATAAATCCTTACAAGTTACAGTTACGGTACATGTAAGTAACTATATGTATTATTATTTTTTAATTTTATTTTTAGGACTGGTATGCAAGTGCACTCTGTGCCCTGAAGGTTCTGTGAACGGAACTTGTGTCACCGATGGTATATGTTTGATGACAGTAGTGCGGGAACGAGATGAAAAAAAAGTACTTACAGATAAAATAACTCACAACTACTAGTAAGTTTTTCTTAAATAATATGAAAACTATCTTAACGAAATATTTATAAACTACCACTACTCAGCGTGTGCCCTTCACGGTTGCCCAATCACTCATGACGAGTCAAAATCAACATTTGCAGAGCACTCGCTCTGGATGGTCAATATATTTTTATGATTAGTTTTCAGTGTTTATTGTTTTGTAAATTATCCTGCTTTTTTTGCAGTTGCAAAGACAAGAAAGAAATATTTCCAGCAGATCGTCCCTTTTTCTGTGACGTGTCGCAGCACCTGCTGAATGAGCTGAATGTGTACTGTTGTAATGACAGTGACATGTGTAACACTAAATACATTCCCAAACTTGTACCCATTGACATAGTAAAGGAAAAACCAAAAGGTACGTTTGAAAAGCTGTCTCAGTGAATTTCAGGGATGGAACTTTTACTGTTTTCTCCAGAAATCCGTTGTTTTCACTTTGTCCAAAAATATTTTTTTCTCCAGGGAACAAAGGCACTAGGGGCTGATCCAGCAAAGGGATGTGGGTGGGTCCAGTCTTGGTGGGGCTTATTACTGATAAGTCCTCGACCAAAACCAAAAAATCTCATAATCGAAAAATTGTTGGTCACCGTGATCAGGGTAGAGTCCGGTCCTCCTCGACCCACCCACCCCACTCCTTGGATCCATGCCTGGCACTCATCTACTGACTACATCCGGCCTTTTGTACTTCTGGTAGCTTTCGTTGCATTGTTTCACACTTTTGGCAGAACTGAAGTTTGTAGAGAGCTAAGTGAAAATGAGCATTCTGCATAATATGTATTTATATTTTTGTGATGGCATTATAATGCAGGGATGGAACGTTTACGTTTAAAAAAAAAAAATTAATGACTCCTCTAGAGCACATTGATTTTTATCTTGTTATTGGCTATTAGACATGAAACATATATGGTAATTCTGACACATTTCTTTAGAGGAAACCAGCTCCTGCCACATGCACTACTCTTTCCGATAAGCAGCAAGGGGTCTTTTATATGCACTTCCACAGACAGAACAGCACATACCATGGCCTTTGATGAACCAGTTGTGGACCACTAGTTGGAACAGTAAATAGTCCAAACTGCAAATGGGTCTACTGAGAATTTTAATAGTTTAGAAAATGCCTTTTGGTTTGGCTGGACATACATAAAGGAGAACTAGTCAATTGAATTTGTACATTTATTTTTATACATTTTTTGTTTATTGCAGATACCACTGATGATAGTTCTGAAATTGGAGCACTCAATTTGATGGTGCTTATCCTAGTTCCCATTGTGTTTGTCTGTATTATGTTGCTGGTGGCATTTTTTGTGTATCATCGATACCAGCGTACTCGCCCACACATCCATGTCGACCCCGAACCCAGCATGGAGACCAATCCTCTTGTTCCGTGTCAGAACCAGACTATTCGAGAAATCTGTGACTCACACTCGGGATCTGGCTCAGGTTAGTACAATTTTATACTTCACCTCACAAGAAGTAGTACATAGAAACACAATTGTGTAAATTGAAAATAACCAAAATGACAATCAACTGTGTTTTAAACTATTTGCTTGTGAATACATTCTAAATTACTATTTGTATATAATTTACAGTGTCGATCCAACCCCTGAAATTGCCCGCTGCAATCAGCAATGCCGTGGAGATTGCCACATGGTTTTTCATTCTCTGCGGCACATGTTAACGCAGTGTGATTCTTTCTTATTGTTAAAAATAAAATATACTTTACACTAAAATTGCCATGGACACTATTTCTCCACACCATTTATTTTGCCGTGCACTTTTTCTTAATTGCAGGGGTTGAGTGTAGATCTTGATAATTGATCACACTTTACTGCCATAAAAAAATTAGTTTTCTTATTTTTTGTGTAAAATTACAAATTTTTTCATGGACATCATGATTGTTTTTGTTTTTTTTATCTGAAAGAAATTAGGAAAATTAAATACACACATAAATTAGTTTAATAATTTACTGACAATTAAAGCCCCCAAGATTTGGAAAAATAGATGCTTATGCAGGGGTCACTGCCAATTGTCAAATAGCCAATTGCTCATTTTTCTTTGAGACTGGCTAAACATTTTAACATTTGGCTAACAAAATCTTGTTTAAACTACCCCTTTCATTATTTTTTAAAAGAAAATACCCAAAATATCTTAATATTGGCTTAAACGAAATTATTTCCATGGTGTACCCTGCTTATGATCTGGTAATTTTCAAAAAATCATATAATCATTTTCTGTCATATTTTGTTATTATTTTTTTAGGTCTTCCAATACTTGTTCAGCGGACCATTGCTCGTCAGATCCGGTTGTGTGAGATAATCGGTAAAGGTCGCTATGGCGAAGTCTGGCGTGGGACCTGGAGGGGAGAGAATGTCGCAGTGAAGATATTTTCATCACGTGAGGAAAGATCATGGTTCCGCGAGGCCGAGATTTATCAGACTGTCATGTTGAGACATGAAAATGTACTCGGTTTTATTGCTGCTGATAACAAAGGTTAGTTTTTTAAAAATAATTTATCCATTATCCAAATGGTGGTTGTGGATTTTTTGTAAAGACCATGAGTAAAAAAACCACTATATGTCTAATACCTAATGTGCTGGAGTGTCGTTAAACTATTCTTTCCTTTATTCATCCATTACTGAGTTAACGTCAGTCATAGGACATTGGCCTCTTAAGCTGAAGACGGTGGTTCAAATCCTGTCAGATGCTGGCTCACTCTTGACTATATGTTAAAATAATCAAATGAATAACATCCAATAGCTGATGATTAATAAATCAATGTGCTCTTGTGGTGTCGTTAAACAAAACAAACCAGTGGTAGGACGTTGGACTCTCAAGCTGAAGAGAGTGGTTCAAATCCAGTCAGAAGCTGGCTCACACATGACTGTGTCAAAATTTTGAAATGTTTAACATTCAATAGCTCTAGTAGCGTCATTAAACAAAACAAATGATCTGTTATTGTGGCAAACTAGTGGCCAGTCTCTTCCAAACATAATAAAATAGTGCACTTCATAATTTGGGTTTCATGGCTTCTAATCATGAAACCAAATCTACTTTGTGAGATAATTAAGTTATCTGATGGCTAAACCCTTAACAGTGGAATTGCTATACAGTGTTTCTTAGATGACCATTCAACTGGAAAAGTAAGAAAATTTCAAGTTTGTCCTATAAATTGGAGAAAATGTATTTATAAAGAATACTTATTAATTTTCTATTTCAGACAATGGCACGTGGACACAGTTATGGTTGATAACAGATAACCATGAAAATGGTTCGTTGTTCGACTACCTCAATCGTCAGCCCGTGTCACCCGGTATAATGATCCGACTCGCTTTGTCTGCTGTGAGTGGATTAGCACATCTCCACATGGAAATTCTTGGACAACAAGGTAGGTTTTCTTCTATCACAGCATTTTTTATTTTTCTTTAAACTACTGAATTAATTTTTACAAATGTCAGGCTGAGTGTGTTGTTCTTCTAAATGACATTCCTTCATGAATGAGAAACTGAAAACCTAAAATAAGTGATGTATTTGGACTAATACGAATATTAACTGAAAACCTAAAATAAGTGATGTATTTGAACTAATACGAATATTATTATTTTGTGATTGTGTTCTTTACCCAGTTTATTGGCTTGTTCTGTCACCTAAAATTAACAAGGACTCCCACACTTGCACACTGTTACAGTTAGGGGTCAAGCATTTACCCCATGACCTTCACTCACTGTATTGTGTTGACCAAAGATAGTGTACAAAATGAAAATTAATTACATTTCTTACTTTGCCATGATTTGTGTTCCCATCACAACATTGTTTGAAATGCATGGACTTTGTTAACCACCTATTGCTCAAGTTAACCATGTAGATAATTCAAGCATTTGGCCCCAAATACCGAGAACATGTTTTCTGCCCCTGCTGACTTTGTTTAAATGTTGTTTCAGGTAAACCAGCAATAGCTCACAGAGATTTGAAGAGTAAGAATATTCTCGTCAAATCCAACGTCACTTGCTGCATTGCCGATCTTGGTGAGTTGATAATTTAGCAATGACCTCATAGGTTCAGACCTGTTTACTCTTACGATTTTGGTGTAAAATGTAGATATTCAGGTACTTTTTACGATTGTACGCTGGCCTGGTCAAAATGACCCATTTTGGGGGAGGAGGTTGTCTTTTTTCGATGCAGTAATTTTCTGTCTTAACACCGATCAGATGAGGCTATTTCTGGTTGATGGTATTTCCAGATAAGCGGAAATTTAATCTTTTTTCTTTGATTTTACTATTTTTTTACTGTGATTTTACTTCTTTTCTCTCTGGGACCCCTGTATTGTTTTAGTGTTCATCTTTTCATATCATGAGTATAATTTGTTGAACTTTTTATGTTTAATATATTATTTTTGTTTGCAGGTTTGGCTGTTCGTCATGACTCTAAAACTGACTCTGTAGATATAGCACCGAACAACAGAGTTGGCACAAAACGCTACATGGCCCCGGAGGTACTGGATGAATCTATCAACATGAATCACTTTGAGTCCTTCAAGAGAGCTGATGTACATTCATTCGGTCTCGTGTTGTGGGAAATTGCCAGACGCTGTAATGTTGGAGGTAATAAGTGTTTTATCATCTCATGGATACTTTGTAGGGATTGAATTCAAAAAAGTATTTGTTTTAGTTGTGTTGGCTGGTTTAACTGTTACTTCTTATGTTCATTATAAATACTGGGCAGGGTGGTAGTGTGGTTATGGTGATGGACTCGTGGCTGGAGGTACTGGGATCAAATCTCAGTTGGAATTTGTAATCTTGATACCAGTTCCATCCCAGAGTGGGTGCTTTGTATGGCTTAATGGGTAGGTGTAGGCCACAATTGGTTTATCAAAGGTTGTAATGTGTACTATCCTGTTTGTTGGAAAGTGCATATAAAAGATCCTATGTTGCTAATTGGAAAGAGTAACCTATGTGGTGGTAGTGGGTTTCCTTTAAAGACCAAACACCATATGTCTTGACATCTATGGTAATAGCTACTGAGTGAGCCTCAGTGGTCCAGTGGTAGGAAAGACTCTCAAGCTGAAGACAGTGGTTCAAAACCCATTAGAGGATGGCTCACACTTGACTACGTGTCAAAATAACCAAATATTTGACATCCAATAGCTCAAAATCAATGTGCTGTAGTTGTGTCGTTAAACCCAAAACCAATTATTTAAAATTAATTGTGATTAAATAAGCTTTTATTTCAGAAAATCTGCATGTTATTAAATAACTGTTGTTTATTTGCAGGTATATATGAAGACTATCAGCTTCCTTATTATGATTTAGTTCCATCCGACCCATCACTAGAAGACATGAAGAAGGTTGTTTGCGTGGAAAAACACCGTCCGGCGATTCCAAACAGATGGCAGAGCTTAGAGGTAATCATAATCAAGGTCATACCATGTACTATATCAACCCCTGCAATTAACAACATATACACGCAAAATAAATGCTGTGGAGAAATAGTGTCCACAGCATTTTCCATGGCAATTTTAGCATAAAGTATATTTTATTTTAATATAATAAAAAATACACATTGAAAATCTTTTTTGTCCTTGGCAAAACAGTGTACTGGGAATGAAACCACAGCGTTGATTGACGTGGGCAATTTCAAGGTTTACCACATACCTGTTTTATTTAACAAAAAGTAAATATCTACATTAAATTTTGTGTTTGAAATGCAGTTGAAATAACAAGTTCAGTGGTTATGCTGTCAGACTCACGTTTATTAGATATTGGGATCAAATCTCAAACGAGCCATGGGATTTTTAATTTTGATACTGCCTCCAACCCAGAGTGAGTGCTCTACAAGGCTCATTGGGTAGGTGTTAGCCACTTGCACCGACCAGTTGCCCACAACTGTTTTATCAAAGGTTGTGGTTTCATCTCTCCTACCAACACTAACCTCTGTACTGAACAGATAGAACAGGAAAACGCTTGAACCTTTATTTGATATAAGCACGAAAATAAATACAGTCAACCAAATATGATTCTGCATACTGAATGATTGTTTTGTGTTTCAGTCTCTGCATGTTATGGCCAAGTTGATGAAAGAGTGCTGGTACCCCAGTGCCGCAGCCAGACTCACCGCCCTCAGGATACGCAAGACCTTAGCCAGTCTGTCAAGCCAAGAAGACATCAAAGTGTGAACACAATTGACCATCGGAGAGGTGGTGTGTTCGTCACCAGTTATTTATAAACAAAAAGGTATTTTGTGTCTGTGATGCAGTACCTGCAAAAGCAAATGTGATTATCACACGGACAACTAGCCGCTGTAGAGCTTCCAAATGTCAGGTGTGAGTGTATAAATAATAGCATTATTCTTTCTGTTTTCATCTTCGTGGACTGGGATCTAGCTCGAAGGGTGGAGTGTCAGTGTGATGGGTATCGGGATCAATCCCGTAAGGCTGACCCAATTTGGGTTATTTCTCATTATAAACTGATCCACATCTAATGTAAAAAAAGGCTGTAGTATGTGCTGTCATAAAATATCCCTTGCTGATAATTGGACTGTGGCAGTAACAGGTTTCCTCTGAAGACCATGAGTCTTAAACACCTTATGTTTTATATCTAATATCTGCTGAATAAACGTGCTGGGGTGTCATTAAAGAAATGATCCACAATCAGCAAAATTCGTAAAGGCTGACGTAAAATTGGTTTGCTACAGCTTTGTACTGCCGCCACAAAAATATATTATGCAACATGGTCATTTTTTTAAAACTGCTTTTGCAGTGCCATTGTAAAAGGATTTATTGACAGCTATTAAGTGCCATTGTAAAATAATCTGAATTTCATTGGCTGAATCCTCGTTAGTTGTTGATCATGTGAAATGAACAAAGTGTTTGGCATTTATTGAATTTACATTATGATTATATTGCTGATTAAGTATTTTCTGCGACATGATGACCGTCTCCACAGAAAAAAGGATGAAAAAACTATCCTAAAAATATCAAATACAAAATATTGTTAAAATGCTAAATGTTTTTTTTTATATCGTGACTGTAAAGTTGTGTCTGATTAAAAAAAAACCTGCTGAAATTGAGCTGGCTTGTCATGCGTAACTGCTTCACAGGATTTTGTTTTATGGTGGTCTCTTTGTTATTTGAACAAGAATGATGCCTGAAATACCTGTAATGTTTCTATTTATAGCCCCCCGTCACCATGTAAAATGCAAAAGGGGCGCACTAATTAGAGTATTAAACAACATTTTGTAATATGTGTCAAGAAAACACTCTGCCACTGTGGGAACATTTTACATGTACACCGGCAGGAAACAGATTTTTTCACAGGAGATTTAGTAAACAGTTACACCGAGAAAAAAATGGCGTCTTGTTCAAAAACTTCAAGGGCCGAATGTACAGTCTGTTTTTCTCTTATACAGGTGTAAAAGTGTTAACTGCAAGTGTTTAATGAAAGGTTGGTAATTGAAAGGGCATTTGGAATATGGAAACGATGTATTCCATGTGTTGAATTAGGCACTCGGCTGATATACTTTTGTTATTCATTGCAAGTCGGCAGTCAGGTACAAGTCAGTTTTACTATTTCAAGAGCGGCATTTCTCGTTAAAAAGGGAGAGGGCTCTTATATAAGGGGGGGGGGGGGGGGCATTATAAACAGAAACAATATGGTAGTACTTTCTCTGTGAATAGATAAACATTGAAAAATGTCAGTGATCTCTAACTGAATTTTAAAATATTTGTATTTTGGTTAGTACACAAAGTTCCTTTGTGGCCTTTTATCTTTTATGACTTAATTTACATATCCAGTAAAATAATAAAATGCTATTTTGGGATTTTGTTTTTTAAACTCTAACATTACTTAAAGAAAGATAAATAATAAAAAAATTAATTCCATTTTTGATCTATGCTATATAAAAAAAGTTATCTTTATTGTCAAATAAACAGACCCATTGTCTACAATGAATGGGTAATTTAATTTTTACCGTCGTTTTGACCGTTATTTTGAAAATAACCATGTTGATGTTTTTTTTGACCAACTGATTAAAGTTTTAGAGAAAAAGAATCTGTAAAACAAGTTATGAAATAAAAACAGGCTAATGTTTTAAAAGTTGAATGGCTAAGTTCATATAGTAACAGGCATGAAAGTTGTACGATCCTGGTCGTATTTGCGACCGAATGAGTTTTGTATTACTAACCAAGCTATTTAAAAAAAAAAAATATCAATTCTCAAATTGCTAATCTGCAAATGGCATGTTCAATACTAGTATGCTTCTGGGGGATGAGAATTGGCCACATATATCGTGCATGTGCAGTTAAACCTATCATGCCATATGTCATAGTGCGCAGTATGTCATACCACACCAGTGCTTCCACCTACATGTAGCTTTAGCCTTGTTCTGGTAATCAAAATGTCGGCCCCCTGGACACCAGTAAGACCCAAGGACTTTCCTTCACTTTCATGCCTGGTTAAATATTCTACTTTCATTGTCACCTTATTTCTTTCCGATATTGTACGACTATATATTCAGTATTTTACAAGCTACCTCACCACATACCTGCCTTGTTTATTGTCTTGTTGCCATGACAGTGACACAAACTGAAATCAAGCTGAATAGCATCTTATTTTGCATATTGTTTCGTTCATTAGTCAGGTCATTTTTGTAGCAGTTGGTCTTTTGTTGTTTAGTTCCTGTGATTTGTTCAGATATATAATTAACCTTCAACCAGGTCCAGCGCAGCCTTTAAATATTGGGGGGGAGCAAGAATGAATAGGGATGCCATCAGTCATTTGAAGAGCAGCTACAACGTACTCAATAAATGTAAATATTGTCGTAAAAAAGGGTGCTGCAGATTATTAGGGGAGCAAATACCCCCCTTGACCTCCTCACTATGCCGGCCCTGTCAACCATGCTTTCCTATAGCTTTATAATAATATAGCTAATATATAAGTTTGCAGTTAAAGTTAATTTTAATTTTTATGTGCCTCATTTTTCTTAGAACATTGGAAATATTGTAAATAAATTAACAAGGAGCAGCAATTTTATTTTGTTCATATCTCCTTTTAAAACAAGTTATGGCCCTTATTTCATTGCAGATTTTCATTCGTGTCTTGAATAGGAAGGTAAAAGAATGCAGTTAATTAATGTGCCTCATTTTTCATAGAACATTGGAAATATTCTAAATAAATTAACAAGGAGCAACAATTGTATTTTCTTCTTTTCTCCTTTAAAAAAAAAAAGAGATGGTCTTTATTTCATTGCAGATTTTCATTAATGTCACAAATGGGAAGGTAAAAGTTTGCAGATAAAATTAATTTAAATGTGCCTTGTTTTTCATAGATCAAGTCTCTCATACATTACTGGTAATTCTTTAAAGTACAACTTTTGAAATTGTTTACACATAGTACCTCAAAACTGCAGGATACCATATTTTGACCTTTATTCAAGGGTTTACCTGACTTATAAAACAGGGGTCTGTGGGAATCATCTGTTTCTTTCTAGGGGTCTCAACATAAAACTTAAGTGTTCCAAATTTACTCAGAATTGCACAAATCAGGTTTGGCATTAAGAAAAAAATTGTATTCTGTCTTAGTTTTTATTTTATTACGGTACATATTGAATAAATGAATTCTCTTTTATGGCTTTAAAATGTCCCAGTACACCCTCCACCCATCATAGTACACCCTAAACCCAACCACAGTACATCTTCCACCTCACCAGATCCTTCACCTGTTCACAATGCTTCCTATCATTTATTCATGACTGAGCCAATTACATTTTTATGAGTTCCTTGGGACGCAGTCTCAATTTTTGTGGGTCCAGGTGATGTTTTGTTTTATCCTTTATGTGGGTTTTGCAAGTCTGGTAAACCCCTTTATTAATAGTACTAGTACATATATTCAAAAAATATTTCTAGGCAGGTTTGTTTTAGTTCCACTTTCCATTAACGCGACATAGCACGCGTTTCTGTGCGCTGTAATCTGCAATTTCACAAGCAGATTTCTGTACACAAGTGACATCGCACACACACTACTTAGAAACAAACCCAACATGTCTTCAATTACGGAATTGGGCCTGCTGTTGTATTTATACAGAACAAAGCACGACACATTCGTTATAGGTACTGCGTGCATCACTGCATGAAATTTTGCAAAAACGACAAGAACACAGTGCATTTTACCACCTTGTCAAGGAGTTGGAAATTAATTCAGAAAAATACCATATTTCAGAATGTCTCTCGATTCCATTTGTTTAATAATAATTAACTTATTTTGTTACGTATGGTAAATATCAATTTCAGCATTACCATGTCACCAAGCAGAAACGCATGCTGAAAAATCGCTCTTCGATTGATTTTTTTTAAGTGCGCTGAATGCCGCACGCTGAAACGCATATATGGAAATGGTACTATGCATATGCACTATATCGATTAACTCGCATGCGGAAACATGCACTAAATCGCTTTAATGGAAAGCGGCCCTTAGAATTGTTTTCACTTTGTCATTGTTAAAGGTTTTATGTTATATTTATAATACATAAACTGTTTAACATATTTCAAAAGAATTGGGGGCTGAAATAATGTGTAGGGTCCAGTTGATTGAATTGTCCATCAGGATGAATCAAGTTGGGGAGCCTCTGTGGTCCAGTGGTAGGACATCTGACACTCGGGCTGAAGACTGGTTCAAAATCCATCTGAGGCTGACTCACACTAGACCATGTGTCAAAATTATCAAATGTTTGACATCCAATGGCCAATTATTGATAATTAAATGTGCTCTAGTGGTGTGATTAAATATAACAATAAAAAAATAATCAAGTTAAGGGCAGTATATTAAGTTAAGGGGTCCCATTTCTCAGAAAAATCACTGATTTCAATGAAAACTGAATTTTCACTTCAGCAACAACAAAAACTCCAGTCCGCAAAAAAATCGAAACCAAAAAATTCGAACTCATGCAAAAACTCGAGCAGACAACAGAAACAGATGAGATTTGGCCGATATTGCATGAGATCTCGTCTGTGAGACTGTGCAAGACTAGACCAACACAATTTTGACTAGTTTACATGTGTGAACTTAAATTTAAGAACCAAAAACATTTCTGGGGAAGAGTGTATCTGGCATGTCCCCACTTTCCTTAGTTTTTCAGGGATTTTTCTCACTGGGACCCCTAGAACATGTATTAGACTATTCTTTGTATGTGCCAACTGAAATATTATCACAATTGATGACCAGATTACCAATTTTAAATTAACCCCACAGTGTCTGCATATAGATAGGTTAACAATTTTAAAATTCAATATAATTTAGAAGCTGGCTTCAAAGTTGAGACTAATTAATTTATTCTGTTAATGTTCTGTCATTACATAGGGCATTTGTTTATGTAGCATGTTTGTGATGTTTTATTACATTTTGATGTTGTTTTATTGATGGATTTTTAAGCAATGGTGGAGATCACAGCCTCCTATTTTTATTGCATATCTGTCAGACTCTCGTGTTCAAAATACATCTCAGTTACACAGTCAGTAAAGCTTTGATTTGGCATCCAAATAATCGATTATAATTATCCTTTTCACAACAATAACTCTTCCATTTGGATTACGTTTGCATACCGGACATTTTTACTTCTGTTCTACAGCTGATCCATTCAAAAACAACGTCGGTGAAGGATGATTACATAAGCAAAATGGAAGAGTAATTGTTGTAAAATGGGTAATTAAAATCAATTATTTGGCATCCAAATTGAAGACTATGTAACTATAAGATGCATTTTGAACCCAAGTCTGTCAGATACACAGAAAAAATAGGGGACCATGATCACCAACCTAGCCGATTTTTATTAATACTTGTCTAACATATTCATTTAGATATGTTAGTGTTATTTATCCATGATATGTGCAGAACAAAGCTTGAAATTATGGTTTTTGTCTGTTCACCCATCCATCCATGCGATTTTATAAATAGTGGCCGTTTGTTTCACCTCCTAAAGACTCGTTAAAGATAATTGTCTGGAAATAACCAGCATGTTGCTTGGCATGGAAATAATCAACAGAGGTTATGAATGATTAGGTCATCTTCTTTTGGATATTGACCACAGTCCCCAACAGAAATTATGGAATTCTACAAACTTTCTTAGCTTTGAATACATTGGAGATTCTTTGGGTGTATTTCCAGTGTTATCTCCCTTTGGTTTCCATGTTGGGAATATAGACCATTTTCCAGAAATTATGAAATTATGGAAACTTATTTAGCTTTAAATATTATGGTGATTCTTTGGGTGTATTTTCAGAGTTTACCTCCCTTTGATTTTCATACTGGGGATATAGACCACAGTTTCCAACAGAAATTATGAAATTTACAAACTTTCTTAGCTTTGACTACTATGGCGATTCTTTGGGTGTATTTCCAATGTTACCTTCCTTTGGTGTCCATTCTGGGGATATTGACCAATCTCCAACAGAAATTATGAAATTTACAAACTTTCTTAGCTTTGAATACTATGGCGATTCTTTGGGTGCATTTCCAATGTTACCTCCCTTTGGTATCCATACTAGGGATATAGACCAATCTCCAAACAAAAATTATGAAATTCTACAAATTTTCTTAGCTTTGAACACTCTGTAGACTATTTTGCATGCATCTTCAATATGGCTGCCAAGGGAGACAACTTTTCTGAAAATTATATAATGTTAATAACTTATATTACTTTTGTGGGTTCTTTTAAACTTGTTTATCATGTAATTGATTTATTATTTGCATCGGTTGAAAGTTTAGTAACTGCCACATTAACAATAGTTTGTTGTGAAATGTCAAGCCCTGTGTTGAATTAATGTGTTTAATCATGAACTTTGAGTGATGGCTAAATAATGACATAATGTTGTTATGCGATGATGTAGATGATATAACATTTGTAAATGTTTAATTTGTATCTTAAACTTGTGAATGTTTGAGGGGAAACACATTGTCTTTCATTATGATTCAAGCATTTTAACTTTTATATATGTATAATTAATTCTTTTAATCCCTAGCTCATGAATTGTACAGTGCTGCATGTGTTAGTAAATATCAGCTTGTTGATTTTACCTGTAGTCTTAGGTTTTACACCCAGAACACCAACTTTAAGAAATTAGCGTTTGATCAGGATAACTGTAAATAAACTTGAAGGGGTACCATGGTGTAATTGTAGACTGTCACGATGTGAGCTTGATGTTAAAAGAGTTAAAGCATGTTTATCCGTCTGTATCTGTACATATGTATATTTATATATATTGATTGAATGTATATTCAGTTGTGAGACCGATCACGACGTTGTAGTTTTTAATCAAATTGTGTACTTGTTGGGATGTCTCGCCAATGATAGAAATACTGGGTGGCAAAAATAGGATTTATCATGGAAACTCAAGTTGGTTTCATGAAAATATAAACTGATTGCATTTCTAAAACAGTAGCAAGTCTCAGTGATCCAGCAGTTGAATGTTGGACTCTCAAGCTGATGACAGTGGTTCAAAACCCATTAGAGGCTGGCTCACACTTGACTACGTGTCAAAATAACCTAATGTTTGACATCTAATGGTGTCATTAAACAAAACAAAAATTTTAATTCTTAAACAGTAACATCCAAAGTAAAATAATATAATTATTCTTATGTAGTGTTATCCACCTAACAAAAAAGCTTACATAAAATTATAAATATGCATTAAACATTGTTTTGTAATTATTTTAAAATATATATTTTGCCAAAGAGATTTCCTCCAACCCCCACCCCACCGCATTTAACCTATTCCCAACATACAGTTTGTGAAAATGTTCACAAAACTTCCTAAGTCCAAGTGATGTCAGTTACCGAGAAAATTATTATACTGTACCTAGTGTACTTAGAAGACCCAAAACACTAGTCTTATGATAGTTCAGATTTTGGATTAGCTGAATTTTGTGAAAACACTAAGGATGCAAACAGGAAAAAATGTTAAAATTGACATCCAATAGCTGATGATAAGATAAAAATGAATGTGGTCTAGAGGCATCGTTAAATAAAACAAACTTTAGGAAATATGTAAAAAATGAATCCAAAAAAACTGAGCACAGCAAATAAAAAAGTTAAAAAAGCAAATCATATAAAAATCTAAATAAAATGATCTTTAAATGGTTCAGATGACTGCACAAACTCGTAAATCCAACCCCTGTAATTAAGAAAATATCCACAAAATAAATGCTTTGGAAAAATAGTGTCCACTGCAATTTTAGCGTGAAGTATACTTTATTTTTAATAATAAGTAAAAAATACACTTGAAAAAAAAGTGCAGTAGATAATGAAAAAGTCTGCGGCATTACTGATTGCCACAATTTCAGGGGTTGTATTTTTTTTTGTAATTCAGCAGAAAATTGACATCCTAGAAAAACTATTCAGTATATCTATGAATTTTGCACATTTAACAAGGGGATGTAAGAAGTGTGTGCTTGTTTTACCATCTTCAAGATGAGTTATTACAGCTTTGTTTGTATGTTTATTTATACTATAGGTATATTAGTGTTTTATTCCTACTATGGTGCCATAACATTGTAAATTTTAATATGTGATGAACATAGGGCAAAGTGAAAAATAACTACAGTTTTGTGTGAATTAAGATTGGTGAAGTCAAGATTTTGTTTCTACATTTTATCATGCTCATAAGATTACGAATTGTTCTTGTTAGTCATAAAATACATATGAAACAACCAAAAACATTTTAAAATTATTTAACACATATCTTTTGTTATAACATTAAGTATTAAATATTGAGCAAATGATATTTCTTGTATTAGTTTTATGTTTGATAAATGATACACTTCCATGTGTAATGTGTTTTCCTAAATCTGTCCTTTATATCCCTGGTCACATTGTCCAGGATCGTCTGGCCTGATTCACGACGGATGAAAAACTTACGAATGACCACGGATATTGGTCTATCTGAAGTCCCCTACGGATTTACCATGGTTTAAATTTGGTTTATGATGGGCTACACCACAGATACACTACAGTTTTTTAATTGTAACGGATTGGTCTATCCGCAGTCCCTTATGGATGTACCATGGTTTAAATTTGGTTTATGACGGTTACACAACAGATACACTACAGTTTTTTAATTGTAACCGATTGGTCTATCCGCAGTCCCCTACGGATGTACCATAGTTTAAATTTGGTTTATGACGGTTACACCACAGATACACTACAGTTTTTTTAATTGTAACGGATTGGCCACAGTTCACACTACGTTATATTACGAATAGGTAGGTATTAGTAGGGATAAGCAATATTTCTCATGGATTACTTCGATTTACTATGCTCCACTGTGGCATAGTACAGCTCATTACAATCGACTATGGTTTGTTACAGATTAGTGCATTCTGTTATGGATCAGTAATGATGTATTACGGTTGTCCTATCCATGATGAAGTTTTGAACCTGTTAAAAATTTGTTACGGATGTACAAGTACTACTACGATTGATCAGGGATGTAATATGAACAGATACTGATTGTGTCAAAAGATACCAGATCGTATCCATGACTAATCCGGCATCCTGATACTTGACAGTGTGACCGGGGCATTAGGTCATGATAAACATGGCTGAATTTACGAAGCTTGTTTTTTTTGTTCAATTCAGATGTTTAAGCATTGTAAATATATGTTGTTTAAATAGTGTAAGAGAAAAATAGGCTTTGTAAATTTGGCTGTATATATCCATAGCATGTTTTTTTTTTTATATTCGTATAAAGGTTTTTATTAATTAAAAACATTTCATGCATTTGTAGGGCTCAAAATGGCAGCTTGTGAAAAGCATTTCATTTTTAGATTTTTAGAGGTAAAATGGAACTTCAGCGTGCTAAAACCTCAAACAAAATCGCAGTTCATTTTTGAAGAGATGGGTTTATGTACAATTATGTCACTTAGCAGTGGAGGATACAGACGTATTGGAATGGAGAGGGTGTCAAAACAATTTTTAACATTCTACCAAATTATAATAGGGAATTTTTTAATTAAAATCTGTGCCCAAGGTGGGTTAAAAAAAATATATATATATAACCATCCATCCTGTATCAGCTTTTGTATGATTGTACCAAAGAAAGACTTATTTCAGTTAGTTTCATTATAAATCCATTAAATACACAAAATTTCAGAATGTCATATATTTACTTAGTAGAACGTTCCTGTTGCCATGCTATTTTCCAAAAATATGTGTCCTGTTCTCATTAATGGAGACTTTAAGCATTAAACTTTGGTGTGTTTGCACTGATTTGCTCCAAAAGGTTTAATAAATATGTTTAAAGTGCATTTTAATCACCCTACCCTACATCTACTCAATGAACAATGAAAATGTCAAACTTGATTTTCTCAAAATTGCCATCACCCCACATCCTGTTTACAAAAGCTCACCTTCCAATTTTTTTGAGTTGAAAGAATTTAAGTATCAAAGAAAACAGCACAATCTGCAATTTCAAAAATTTAAATATTACAAAAGTGTCAAAATTCAAGTTACGGCTCATTTCGTAAGAATAGGTCACAAATTATGAAAAGAAAAAAAGAAACAGCAGCAGACATATTTTGAGCCCTAATTTTACTTTGTTTGTATTCTTAAGTAATCACACTAGATTTTTTATATATAAAACTAAAATAGAATTGCCTGTACCAAAAACAATTCTGTCTTGAAAGAAACCTGTATATATTCTTACTTCACATAATTTTTTTAATTATATTTCATTATTTTTTTTATATAATCTTTTTATTTTTTAATATGCTTGATTATATACCGACATCTGGATCTTTTCCACCTATCAATGCAAACTACCTTTTGGTCCAATCTTTAAGATCTGAATTTTGAATACATTACACTTTAGGTTTTCTTTTCCTTTTTCTAATTTTTTCTTGAATTTTTTGTACAGATATCATTTAGGATGTGGCTGTCATTTGTGACCCCTGCAATTAAGAAAATGTCTGCGGCAAAATAAATGCTGTGGAGAAATAGTGTCAACAGCATTTTCCATGGCAATTTCAGCACAAAGTATACTTATTTTTAATAATAATTTTTAAAATACACCTTAAAAATGTTTTTTTAGTCTACAGAAAAAAAGGGCCTCAACAAATGAAAAACTCCGCTGCAATATCCATGGCATTGCCGACAGCCACAGGTAATTTTAGGGGTTGCATTTGATATGTTTTTGAATCATCATCCTTTGTAAATGTGCATGCTGGTTTATGTTATTTTGTTCAGTATAGATTGGACTGCCTGTACTGCTGTTCTACATTGTCTGTTGTAGTCCACGTTTGTAAGAGTATTTTAGAAGATTACTTGAATGCAAGGAGTATATTGTGTTGCTATGATTCAATTCTGTTATGTTTATTGTTGATGCTATGTGACATAGATATAAATGACATTACATAGATAACGAGTTGTTTGTTTTTATTTCACTCAAGTGTAATACCATGTAATTTCATTAACAAATGGTATTTTATTAACTATATAAAAAGTTTCTAATTTCAGTGACGACCATACAATGGAGAGGTTGTTAAGCTAGTATACCATACGTCTGTGACAGCTCGCGACTAGTTGGAGACACAAAATTGCAAGAAAATACACTAACTAGCGACAATTTTCACTTGGAATTACACTGAATTGGTACTTTCGCATGAATGTCGCACAAACTCGCATGCATGTTGTGCAAATTTTTTGCACTTAAGAATGTTACATAACATTTGCACGAATGATGTGCAACAGTTGCCAACCCCTTACAAAGTTGTCTCACATTTCTTTCACTTTCTGATTGATGTAAACTAAATTGATACGGGTTCGAGACACCCGCGACAGCTCTGTTACTATTTTCAGAGAAAATTTGTCGCACAAATATTTGGAACATGTTCAAAATTCCAGCGACACAGGAGCGATGTCCTGCGACTCGCGCAAGTGAATTGAGAGCCCCTACAAACATTTCGAGACATTTTAGAAATACCCTCGCGAATGCCATTCGCAATTTGTGGCCAATGGTCGCAGCCCAGTGAGATCCATGCTTTAGCATACCGAAGAAAACGGAGAAGGTACAAAGTATGTACTGCAGTGGCCATTGGCCTAACCCACAAAAAGAAAATCTGGGCAGAAGACAGTCAATATGGTGGGAAAATATTAACAGTGGCCAGAATAACCATGAATCGTATAACAATTTTCGAATGGACAGAGATGTTTTTGATTCCATTTGTTGAAAACGATAAAATTTCTTGATTTTTACAAGCCTATTAGAAGAACTAACTCAACCTACATTAAGAAGATTTGAATCAGGACCTTATAGGGAAATTCCTGCCAGATATTATGAGCTCTTTATTCCAATATTGCTATATACCTGTACTCCTGTAGTAAAGCGAAATTTTATCCAAGAGCTATTAAAGGTTCAAACCAAAGCATAGTATAATTTAAGTACAGGAAGTATATGCTATGTACATGTAATTTGAATTTTGACCAAATATATTATGGTATATGTAGAATACACATCGGGTTGGTAAATTTCTTTAACCAGGTGACAAGTGAGTCTGTGGTCCAGTGGTAGGACATCGGACTCTCAAGCTGAAGACCGTGGTTTAAAATCCATTGAAGGCTGGTTCACACTTGACGAAGTGTCAAAATTACAAAATGTTTGACATTTAATAGCCATTGATTAATAAATCAACGTTTGTTTCTGGTATATCTTATTGAGTTATCTGAAAAGTTGTCAGGTCTAAACAGGAAAAAAAATTTGGGATCCCCTAAACTATATAATATTTATTTATTTACCCTCCCACCTTCTGTACAAAAAAAAAGTTGGCTATTGGAGGGTCACATTGTGGTCAAAACTATGTAATGGCATTTGGCTCGCCTTTTGTAAACATTATACCGTTCCCTACATTCTTTGATTAGTATATTTTGTTTAGGAAGTTATTTTCTCCTTGACAAAAGTTGCCAGTGGTAAATTGAACATGTTTTGAGAATCCCTAAACAATGTAATAGCGTCTAGTTAGCATTCGCGAACATTATACTGTTCCTTACATTTTTTTAAACAAAATGTCTGTCATAAAATCATCCATTCTATAAAAACAAAAAATTAAAAGATTATTTTGATAAAACTTTTTTTTATTAGTATATTTTGTTCTGGGAGTTGTTTTCTAAGATTATTTAACAAAATTGGGGAATTCATTAGTAAATGCCATCATTAAATGATATTTACGATTTATAATTAGAAGCATTTGCAGCATATCGAATGACTTACTGCGAAATTTAATGGGAAAATCGGTAAACAGCATGGTAATGATCTACTTATTAAAATCAGAAAAACAGATGTTTACGTGGGTTTTTTTTACGTAAAAGTGATATCCATTTGGTACTCTAGAACAGATTCGACATACTTAAAGGTATATTATAGGAATTCAAATCATCAAGATTTAGTACTAATACAACTAGGCCTACACCCCATCACACCTTTTTCCCCCCACCATCTTCACATTTGCCTCTCTTGTAATTATATTACTTGTAGTGTTAGATTTTAGCGTTTTGTTTCTTGCATTGTATTTCACGACAGGTTAGCGTTCGCAAACGCTTTCTATTGAATTACTGGTACCAAACGTTAACATTGCTTTTAACATGAAGCGCAAAAACTAGTCTACCAACCGCTCGCTATCTGATCCTGAACGCAAAATACTTCCTGGAGGGGATAATTATATTATGTTAAATACATTGTAGATCAATCTCCGAAATATATTCTACACATACGCCTGGTCGTAAATACCATATACTAGTAGGCCTACATCTATTTGACACATTTAAACCACTGGCGTATCACATTTTCATCACCACTTTTTATATTTACCTATTTTGTAATCCTAATAGTGCTTTCGATGGTGTTTCACCAACACCCATAAAAAGACCCCACCACCCACTTCCCACTCACGAGGGTCAGGTGTAAACGAATATTTTGGCCCGGTTTTAAATTAAAAGCAGTTATATTCGAGATAGATTCATTTGTTTAAACTGTTTTGTTCAAGACAATTTTACACCAACAAATAAAACGAACTGAATAGTTTATTCAAATGTTTTATTCTTAATATCATTTTGTTTTACTCAAAATTTTAGGCCGGTTATAATTTTGGGCTGGGTACATTTTCCCTCATTATAATCCGCTACTGACCCCCCACCCACCCTCGCCTTCCAAATATATAATCCTGACTATGCCAATGTATATTGGTATACCGTTAAACATTCTTTCTCAACGTGGGCGGGTGACAAAACATCTTGTCTTATTGTTAGGGTAAGAAGGTTAAATCTAAAACGCGATAAACAAGGGCGGTGACTGTTATTCCTGTGTACCCACACGTGAAGTTTATAATACGTCAGTAAACAGCTAACACCCATATTTTAATGGAATCTAGCTTGTTGTATTGCATATAAAATTAATTGTAATCACCGGCTTAGCCTGGAGTTTGCATCTTATCCAACATAGTGAGCCGCGGGGATCCAGTGATAGAACACTGATCTGAAGAAAGTGGTTCATAACGCGTCGGAGGATAGCTGACATCTGACTATGTGTCAAAATAACCAAATGTCTGACTTCCAATAGCCTATGATTAATAAATCAATGTGGAAAAAAAGCCACCTAATAATAACGGATAAAAAACTGTCCGGGTGGTCGCGACTCTCCTTTAGGCCACAATTTTTTTTACCCTTTATAATTTAGTACATATGTAGAAATAAACAATGGATAACTCCCAAAATCTTAACAAATATCTTTGGACCCCCTTCCAAAATTTCTGGACCTTCCAATGAAATTGTGCGTGTATGTGTGTGTGTGTGTGTGTGTGTGTGTGTGTGTGTGTGTGTGTGTGTGTGTGTGTGTGTGTGTGTGT
>JAULBS010027619.1:0-10443 GCA_032355785.1 Symmetromphalus regularis
ATGTGGCTATTTTTACTACTACCAAGGTCGAAAATACGTTCCTGAAAGTGGGGGGGGGGAGGTGGGGACGGAACACCCCCTGTCCAAAAAGTGGGGGGATGTGTCCCCACGTACCCCCCACCACTACTACTACCACAGCTGCTGCTGCAACGACTACTTGTACTACTATAATTACTATTACAATTACGACAATAATAACAACAACAATATTAAACAAACTAATAAAATAAATTTGCAAAGTTGTTACGTTATTTAAATAGATACATAAAACAATATATATGAAAATAATATTCTACTCTCTCACATATCTCTGAAATATAAAAATAGCAATATTATGAACATCTCTAAATGATTGTTTACTGGGACAATTATTGCTATTGTGACAACCAACTTATCTTCCTTAATAGGTCAGTTCCATGGAAATTTCCCAATCCCCAAACATTAGCATAATGTTCCCTAATTATGTCCAAATATATAGCCTATAGTAATTCATTCTTTGTTACGAAGTTGCGTACTTACTTGCGTATTCAATGAATGTTTTCGTACACGTACATATAAATAGTTCTTTCATATTATTATATGTAACACAACTGATCTACATCTAAAAATAAAATTTTCTGGGGCGGATACTAAAGGGTGGCGCACCTCGGTGAATGTCGTACAACAAATGAAAAATAAATAATGTTTAGAAGGGATGTGGGTGGAAGTTGCGCCCTTGTGGTCCACCCCTCGGGCCCGTACGCAATGGGGGTGCGACGAGTGCGCACGCACCCCCTAAATCTGTCGAGATCAGTAAATGCAAATTTGGATTGACGCTAATTTACTAGAATAACGTTAAAAACGAAAATAAAACATGGATATTCCTTCGGGCCTTCACAAACGCAACCCCCTAAGGAAAATCCTGAGGACGGGCCTGCCTCTTATATCTGCTGCATGCTTCACTTTTATCTTTTCTATGCGTTCTGTATTGGATTTATTTTCAGTCAGTGTCACTAAACATACTAGGTCAAATTCTTTATTTCTTTATATACGAATAACATGAAAAGTATAATGGTGAAAGTACATGAACGTCATTATTATACGTCAGGTCTGTTTCGCCAGTTTTTATCGGGTGAAGATTTCTGCGGAGCTAGTGGTTTTGAACAATACTTTTTCTTTCACCCATAAAAATGAGTACCGCCACTTTGAAAATCCGTCCTACGTTATTCATGGTTACTGTACCACAGGCCCGTTGGAACGACTTTGGGAGTGAGATGGGGCATTAACGGATCGGGTACAAACTCTATAATATATCAGATTTTGGTTACAGTGGCAAACATTAATGTGTGGAGAAAAAAAGGCTCACAAGTGGGTTGGTGGGTTTGTTAGGTTTTATAGTGTACGGGCCCGTAGAAAACAGGGGCCCGAGGGTGGGGCACGTGCCTCCTCACTTCTGGGCTTTTTCTTCTTTTTTTTACATAATTTTATTAATATTTGCCATTGTAACCAAAATATGTTATGGTGTGCCCCCCACCCCACTTCCAAAGATGTCTGTCAGTGCTCCCCCCCCCCCACTTCCAATGTATATCCTATGGCCCTGGTGTATAATAATAATAATACATTATTATTATTATTGCTGTTATTATTATTGTTTTTGGTATTATTATTATTGTTGTTATTTTATTTTATTTTTGGTAATATACATAGCTGCATCCAGTTACTTTTATATTGAAATGTTAATTTTAATCAAAATATGAGTGAATCTCAAAATGGCAACGTTGTAGGCCTATCTAGTAATGTACGTGACCGGCCATTTTGTTAGTTAGTTTGGTTTCATTATATCCTCATTATATTGTATAAACATTTTAATATCAGTAATATATGTAGATCTATGTATACTGGAGGGGGGGGGGGGTAAATAAATAAATAACCAGCCACTTATTTCCATGCTTGATACAAACATGCATATAGTTAAATACCAGACGCAGATACGGGATTTCAGAAAGGGGGGTGTCCAAATGTGATGGGTGAATATGACTGGAGAAAAATGGTTAATTTTACGTCCTTCCACACGCAAAATATATTTTAAAAATAAGAAAGTACGAGAAAGGGGGTCCTGACCCTGTTGACCCCCCTCTGGATCCACCACTGAACACGCACGTCTATCGGTAATATATATATACACAATTAGGAAGTGATATAATGTTTAAATGTATTACACATGTGTTTTGCAGGTATTTTCTAAGCCAATCAGTTATTAATATATAATATATAGCTTCGTCCATAAGTTTAAACATTATATCACTTCCTAATTGTAATGCTTTATGTGGTAACTGTTTATTTTAGACATTATTTAGTTTGTTATTAGCGTCGTTTCATTTTTTAAAGTGGCATTTTAAATTTGAACTTGTAAATTTTAGTAATTTGGCGACATGCTGACATTCTAGTCATAATAGACAGTTGTCTTCGGAAATAAGGAAATAAATCTATTTCATAAAATTGATATAACGAGCACTAAAAGGTTCTCTTTTTTCTTTACTTTTGGGACGATTTTATCTCAAGAATGAGCCTTTACATTTGAACATTTCATTTGGCGACACACACATTTTGACACCCTTGTCATAATTTATTTGGTCATTAGCTACATGTTACTTATGCCTTCCTTCTACTATGCTAAAAGGCTGCTTAAAATGCTACCAAAGGTCATCTCTTACCACTGAACAAAGAAATATAATTTATTTATGTGTAGTATTGTCTTTGGTGGTAGAAACCCCAGCCATACCGTTTGGCGCCGTTTCGTGAGAGTGAATCATTTACGGTTAGCAAATTTTACGTGTTTACAGACACGTACATCAGTTATTATTCTTTTCATTTGTTCCATGGATGTGCTCCCAGTCTGTTTTATTATGAATAACTTTATTTGAAGAGTCTATTAATGTCTTCATTATATTAGCATATAAAAATTACACATGTTTGCCTATATAATTAAATTATAATGAAATAATAATAATAATATAAGTATAATATTTGCAGGCCCGTACGCAGGATTATCTTTAGGGGTGTGTGTTTGTGAAGGCCCAAATGTTTTATTTTCGTTTTTAACGTTATTCTAGTAAATTAGCGTTTTCATTTACGGACCTCGACAGATTTAGGGGTGTGCGCACCCATCGCACCCCCCTCCTGCGTACGGGCCTGATTTGAACCGGTATATATACTGGTAAATATAATGTACTATAAAGATTTTAAGATTTTTTTTACTTATTATGACAGAACGTATTTAAAATAACTGAAATAGCAAAACACGTAATAAATTTATGTATAATAAAAGTACATATTTACGTTTAGCAAAGTTTACGTGTTTATCGACACGTAACATCAGTTATTATTTGTTTCATGTGTTCCCAATCTGTTTTAATATGAATAACTTTATTTGATGTGTCTATTAATGTGTTCCTTATGTCAACTTATAACAATTACACGTGTTTTCCTATATAATTAAATCATAATGAATTAATAATAATATAAAGAGTATAATATTTGTACCGGTATATATACAGGAAAATATAATGTACTATAAAGATTTTTTGTTTCCTTATTATGACAGAACGTATTTAAAATAACTGAAATTTCAAGTGGACTTTATTATGCATTCAGAGTAATAATTTGCCGAAGTGCTAAATTATATTCGGGAAAAGTCGTAAATATTCGTCAAAAACAAAAGGCTTGTTCATGATGCCGAGGGGTTGGGGTCGCTCCACTAGACTGGTTTAAAATTTTAACATTAAATAAATGTAATGTGATAGAAGATGATGGTAACCAGTCAAAAAATTCGCGAGCACCTGCACTCCTGAACACGGTAAAGCTTAATCATATCCATATTCGGAAATGAGCGAAGAGTAATCGGAACTCCTCGGCAAATTTATGAATGGAACGAAATATACCGAATGTGCCAGACTTTGCGTTCAGAAAAGCCTAAGTATCGCGGTCGCTGCATAGAAATTTCACTGGTTCCAAACATTCTCATTAGCTTTAACATGAAGCGTACAAACTAGTCTAGCTAGCAATTTCGTCATAAACGTTGCCGAGGTGTGACGCCGAAGTATAAGTAGGATTTACGTAGGTGTCCGGAATGCCGATTGCGTAGCACTTCGTAGGGGGTGTGTCTACGAAGAATGTGACCTTGAACTTGTAAATCAAGACGGAAACTGCAAAGGTAACCTAAAGAGAGAAAGGAAGAGTTTCTGAACATTTTCAATGTCTACGCGCGTGAACAACCTAGATTCGGCTACGAAGGAAGATTATAAGCCGCAGTAAGTTATTTGGGTGCTTTTTTCTGTGAAGAAAAATAAAATGGTTACTAATAAATGTAATTATTAGACTACGACGAGACTCAGACTGCGTCTCGTGGCTGAGGTTACATCACCGATACACTTGCCTAACCGAAGATTGATTGAATAGAAAAAAGGTCACAGGGTTCATAAAATGCCATACATAATGAAAAAGAGAATATTTAATTATTATCGTAATATAAATCTTATATTCATACATTATTTGATGTTATATTTTAATGTTTAACTGTTTTTAATACTGACAGTGACAGTTAAATGTATTTTTATTTTCCTATCATGTTAATTGAAAAAACACCTGACATGTCCTCAAATTTCTCAGTCTGAATACAAATTTAACCAATAACCTTAACATACTTGATAATTTGTTATCCATTGAGACTCGAACCTGTGACCCAATGTAAGAGAGCACAATACTCAGAACATAGATATAGTGCTGTACCAGCTTTGCTAAAGAAAACTTTCCACTATATCATTCAAGGACATCAGTATTGCATAATACTAAAAAAATTTAAACAAAATTAAAAACACAAAAAACCCTACATATATGGTCAAGTGTCTACTTTTCGTGCCCTTTGCAGAAACGTCGATATGTCGCTTGCGCACGAGCTCTGCATGCAGTCTCCGCTGTCATAACAAACATCACACATTAAATGATTAACCAAGTAACACGACGCTCCAAATTTAAAAATGCTCTATAAACATGTAAATAATGCAATGATGACTTACAGACTTAAAAATTTACCAATTTTCACTAATCCCAAAAATCAGCTTTAGAAAGTAAAATACATTTTTTTTAAAATTATCCTATTAATTCTCTGTGCATTTGGTCTGCATTCTTGACCTCCGTTACTACCTTGTGACATCAAAAAAAACATTTTAGACCAACTCAAAAAAAAAGTATTAGTGTTACAATGAATAGGGGTAAAATTAATAAAATGTCTTCTAACGTTATTGGAAGATAAAATCATTGGATTAGATGTATGCAGTTCTAATCAGTAATAATAATGAATGTTAACATTATTTTTTTTTTTTATTTTTTTTTTTTTATTATTATTAAATAGGTGATGTGTTTTTTGTCACCACTGTTCGTCAGATCAACCCAATGCACAACAAATTGATGCATTATTGTTAGATCGTTTCTGTGTTCCAGTGTTAAGAGTTGAAATGTTAATGGTTTTTAAATTTACACTAGTTATAATGTCGTTGAATTTTGATGACAATTCTTTAATAATATTATACTTAAAGGAAAAAAGAGAGAGAAACAAAAAAACCAAGTTGTCAAATGTCCTAAACAACCCTAAAATGTTAATGGCATTGCCTACACTGGTTTTCGTAGAAAACACAAAAAGACCACTCTTGTTTTCTGTCATGGTGGATTTCACCGGATGTTTTCAACCAGAATTTTAACAATAAATACAACTTTGTTCTTCCTCTCTGATATATATAAACTTATGATAAAATACCACTTGATAAGGTTACTAAACATTTATTTATTTTGTTGTTCTTAGTAGATATCCTGGCGTAACTGTTATGGTGTATGAAAAGAAAACTTTCCACTGTACTTGTAATATAAATCATGTGATGCCAGTTTTAAATAGCTGCAGATGGAAATAACAAAATGTTGTCTTGGGACAGGTGGCTGCTTAAGTCAGATGGCTGCTTAATACATTAATTATTCATTGCTCAACTTTGGGGTTAAAAATAAAGATCAATCTGGACTCCATCATTGACTTTCAAGCGAACCTTACACCAATCCACTGAGACTGACCAAATGTTATGTAACATTTGTTCAAATAAAACAATAAGATACACTTTTTAGGAACTCTTTGTATGACAATCATTGTTTTACTCTATTTATCTTGAGTGCAGCAAATCATTGTTATGTTAAAGCTAACATAGTTAAAACATGGTTTAAAGAGTTAATTTTAAAATATTAAATATTAATTAAGCAATGAAACATAAATAAAAAATTTCTTCTTCTCCATTCCAAGAAACCAACCCACGTAAAGGGAATAAAAACAAGGGTTGTTTACAGAAAATTCAACTACTGTTGTATATTGGCTAACAAGATACCTCCAAAACAAACCAACAAAATGAAAACAAAAACTTCCTATTTTAATCTTGGACAATTTGAGCCTGTTTTATGGAAAGTGCAATATGATTAATATACAACAGTGTAATACTATTAGTAGTAGTAGTAGTAGTAGTAGTATGGTATAACCACATAATACCCTATCTATAGACGAGGAAGCTGATATATGATACTAATAATAGTAATATATGATACATACTGTACACTTGCAGTGATTTACCTGACTCACATTCTCCCCAGACCCAGTGTCCTTGTCTAAAATGCTTCAAGTCAAGACTGACTCACAAAACCTGCATAAAGGATGCAATAAAGTGTCATCTGTACCCCAAAATCAGAGACATTGCGTCCCATGGGACTCTTATAAAAATATCAAAACTGTTTTGGTTATATATAATCAACTCAGTCATGAATAATGAATAGGGGTGGGGTGGATGGTGTACTGGAACATTTTAGTTCCATGAAAAGTTTTCATTTATTCAATATAAAACAAGACAGAATAAATATTTTTTCTTAATGCAAAACCTGTTTTCTGCAACTCTCGACTAAATTGCGGACCCTTAATATTTAGGTTGGGACCATCAGAAAAGAAAGCGGTGAGTCCCAGGGACCCCTCTTTTGTAAAAGCCAAGTAAATCCCTGCTGATGTATGAAACATACACATACACAGAATTTATGTACTGTTGTCTGGTACTGAAGCGATAGTTAATTGAAAATTCAGCATAAAGGAAACATGATGAATTTTCAATTAACTATCACTTCACTGTCTTCAGTGCCAGACAACAGTACATAAATTCTGTACAAAGAGTTTTGAGCTAAATATATCACCAGCCCCAGTGGAGTAGTGGTTAAACTGTCACACTCACAGCTGGTAGGTTCTGGGGATCAAATCTCAGTCGAGGCACAGGATTTTTTTATCTCAATACTGGCTTCAACCCAGAGTGAGTGTTCCGGAAGGCTCAGAAGGTAGGTGCATACCATTTACACTGGTAATTCATCCACAACTGGTTTATCAAAGGCTGTGGTTTGTTTTGTCCCCAACCAGTGGTCCACAACTGGTTTATCAAAGGCTGTGGTATGTGCTGTCCTATCTATGGAACGGTGCATATAAAAGGCCCCTTGCTGCTTATCAGAAAGAGTAGCCAATGTGGCGGCAGCGGGTTTACTCTGAATACATATGTCAGAATGACCATATGATTGACGTCCAATAGCCACTGATAAGATAAAAAAAACAATGTGCTCTAGAGGCGTTGTTAAATAAAACAAACTTTTTTTTGTTTTGTCCCAACTGGGGAAGCACATACGTGAGTGCAAGAACCCAGTAACCCATATCACAACCATTTTCAGAAAATAAAGGTTTTGTGATGGGTTACCGGGTTATGACAAACATTTAAAATATAATGATATAGGTATCTTATAGTAATAATGATATGGGTTACCTGGTTCTTGTTCTCAATCAAAATGACAGTATGGAAAAATTCTTTTTTGCTCTTTTGTATTGCTTTAATATGAGTGTCATTATGAAGGTAGTGTTTGCTTTAATAAATCCAATGCAGTTTACTGGGTATAACTACAAGTTATAACTGTACCAAAAATGTCAAAATGCCAAAAATGTGTGTTACTGGTTTCTGGTATGCATGTCTTCATAAATAATATAAAAGATACTTTTCTGCCTACATGACGGTTAGCAGGTTTCCTCTGACGAATGTAGGTTGCATAACAACACATGTCTGACACTTAATAGCCACTGAATAGACAATGTGCTGGGGTGTTGGTAAGCAAACGTTCCTTTATTTTGAGCTGAATATAATTTAGCATTGATCACATTAGCAGATAAAGAAATATTTTAGGAGATGGTGCAACTCAAAAAGGGCACCAATGGCAGATGGGAAAGGAAAGGATTTTTTGTTTAATGACACCCCATAGGTTAGCGGCCGAGTGCTTAAAAGAGGCTTAGAAATAGGAGTAACCCTTACCCAGGGTAGAACAAAGGCCAACCTATTTTTTTCTTATTCCTCAAGGTGTCTAGTTTACCTAAACGATTATTGGCCAAAAATATTTTTGGTTTTTCATTGTTTTCTGAGCTGTTTACATGGTAACATAGGCAAAATGTACTAATAATACCAAAAACACTATTTCTGCTATGATTTCGGTAATTTTGAAGATAGAAATGTAAAATTGATGTCAATCTGTAGCCATTTTATTTGTTTTCCTCATGAATTAAAAAATCATGATCATTACCTAATTTGCATACTCATAATCTTGCATAATATGCAAATTTTAATGAATTTTTTACAATTTGTTCAATTTCAAACTTTGTATCTATCACATAAATTATTTTTTCAAAATAAAAATGATGCCAAAATGTGGAGAAATGTCAGGCCAACAGGTTGGTATCACTTTTACTATCATAGAGCAAGTTTAAATTTTAATATGTCATAATTTTCAATTCTTATCAGTTATGTCATTCAGCAAATATGGGATTTTTATGTCTAGATTGCCACTGTGGATGTGATCTTTGGCGAAGTATATTACTTGGAGTTGAACAATAGCCAACCTTTATTTTTTTCATTAATCCAGGTGTCATATTAATTGATTGTTTTAGGCAATTTCCATGGTAACCATATTATATCAAGAAAATAAAGAAATTGCTATAACTTGGACACAGTGAAACATGATTCTTGTGCTAAAATGAAGATTCGAGTATTTAGTCCATGAGCCAGACTGACAATTGATACCATCTGAGGGCACCAAACTTAAATTTAGTTTTTTTTGATAGATACATGTATATGTATCTGGAACTCAGAACTTCATGATGGACTTTTCTGCAGAGTAGTTTAGTTTCAGAAAATTAGTTTTAATAGATTGGGTGGTTGGGAGGAGGGGGGTGTATTTTGCTTAAAATTTATTAACATTTCTCCGCATAAATGTGTTTGATGACTATGCCATTAAATAACTCGCAATAAAACCACAAAGAGAACTGCACCCATACTAACATTCACCAGAAATCTCATGCCTTGACTGAGGTTTGATTCCAGTACCTACCAGCTGTGAAAAAGTAAAGTTTATTTTATTTAATGATGCCTCTAAAGCACATTGATGTTTATTTTATCATCAGCTATTGGACATCAATCATATGGTCATTCTGACATATGTATTTAGATGAAACCCACTGCTGCCACATATGCTACCCTTTTTTGATAAGCAGCAAGGGGACTTTTATATGCACCATCCCACAGACAGGACAGCACATACCATGCCTTTGATAAACCAATTGTGGATCACTGGTTGGAACGGAAAATAGCCCAGACTGCGCCAGCTGTGAAACCGACAGCTTACCCACTGTGCCACCAAGGCAGATTGGAATCCAAGCTGAAGCCACACCCTCCTATCTAATTTTCACCAGTTTAGTTTTTTAAAGAATTTTTTGCCCCACCTCTTATAAGATGCACAACTTCTAATAAGATGCATCATTTCTGATAAATGATCTCCATTACATAATTATGTAAAAATATCAATATCTGGTCAGGAAACATTAGATATTGTTTGAGATTTGAAACTACCTTATTAATGAAATCAATAATCATAAATTTATCCCATTTGACTTGCAGAGATGGACCAATCGAACTTAAGAATCCTCATATTGCTGATATGGAGGAGGACGTTCTGTATCATATCGCCCTTGGAACAAAGTCACATGACCTAAAGGATATGTTTTCAGATATCAAGGTAATTATATTAAAAACATTATTCCATTCTGAATTTAAAATGTTTTTTTTATCTCACTGATACATTTATTTGAAATGCAAAATTCTGATGATGTATTTACCCTATGTTAAAAAAGTAAAGTTTGTTTTATTTAACGACACCTCTAGAGTACATTGATTTTTTTTTTTTAAATCTTATTAGCGGCTATTGGACTTCAATCATATGGTCATACTGACATGTATTTGAGGAAACCCGCTGCCGCCACATTGGCTACTCTTTCCGATAAGCAGCAAGGGGTCTTTTATATGCACCGTCCCA
>JAULBS010027630.1:0-10442 GCA_032355785.1 Symmetromphalus regularis
CCTGTTGCCATTAATTAGCTATGTGGCGGTAGCAGGTTTCATCGGAGTTCTTAAAACAATCCTTTTTGTTATACTGCAAAAACTGCTCTCCTTTGAAATTTTCTCACCTGACTCTCCTGTTATTTTTAAATGGAGAGGACAGCTGTTAAAGAGTAATGTCCAACATTTAAATTTTATTATCAGTGAGAGTAAATCACAGAAAAACAAAGAAGACTCTATTAATAAATTACCGACATCATTTATTACTCTTTTAAGTGGATTATGCCAGAGCTGGACTCCACAATGAACTTGTTCATTTCAAAGTACAGATCACAATTGTACCAAAAACGTTAAAGCAACAAATAAACTTTGTAAGAAATAAAATTATGAACCATGAGTACATACACAGTAATAATGAATAGTATACATTTAAATAAATTCATTGTTCCACTGAATCAGAAAATATGAATACAAACAATAATTTCAATCTTGTTGGTTTTATTCTATAATGATGTTTATTGTCAGTGCACATTGATAGTAGGATAATTCTCGGTGGTAGATAATTTTCACATAACCAAGAGATGTTCAGTTGCCAAGTTCATTCCTTTTTTTTTAGCAAAATGAAAATGTAATGTGCAAAATAAGGTCTCAGACCAGTGATACTGTTTTACAGCATCAGTGCTCACTGACAGTGATGAAATTTTGCTTGATGAAAATTTTTCACAAGTTAAAGGCTGTAATATTGATCCCAGTCGATGAACATCTATCAACAAATGGCACTGACAAGCTGGACATCAAAAGACTTTACAGATAGGAAAGCACATGACAGGAAGAAAATTAACTCATTAGTCAAAGGATAATTGTCCAGCATCAAAGTTAATCTTGGATAATGAAGTATTTTCATTTGTGACTAACAAACTATTTCATAAGGGATAAACATTTATTGTAAAGCAAATATTATTTTTATAAATATAAATTTTCTGACATTCAAAGATTAGATACAATTTAAAAAAAACAATCTGTAAAAAATAATCGGGTGTGATACTAGTAAATGACAGAAATATTTCTTTCCATCAAGTTCACCCCAATTTTAAAAGAAATCGGTAAGTAAAATGTAATTGTATGCAACACATCCTAAAGTCATGGACTTGCACATTAACTTTTTATCAAGAGAACATGCAAGAGAGACATATTTATCTTAATGGTATTTTAGGTAATATGACAAGTACCACATACAAAACTATTAATATTTTTTAAATCCTTAACTCACGTACTAAAATGATAAGTTCTTATCTAGTTGCTTTGAGGGGATTCAGAAGGTCTAGATGGCATTAAAGTACAGCTAAATTCATATAATATAAACTTGTAAAACTGGTTTTTAAAAATATCTTTGAATGAAGGAATATAGGTTTGAGTTATGGAAAAATGAATTCAAATATTGTAAGGTTCGTATAGCAAACACACCATCTATTCCATTTTGGCTACATCTCACCCATAAGAATTATTCTGCAAATATGAAAGTTCAAAAAGTGAAAATGACTACACATCAAATGATAAAATACAGATGTGGAACAACTTTGGCTGAAATATGGTAAACAGCATCACGCATAGAAAAATAAAGCCCACGTTATTTAGAACGTCATTTAGTTTTCACTCGTAAAAAGGGGAGGGACAAATAATTTTAACAAAATGTACCAACACAACATGGGTAAGTGCATTTGTGTGATCCTAGCTTTGATTACTGATCAGTATTTGGTTTTATCCCAAAGGACATAAAATTCATAGAAATCAAGTTACAACAGTAAAATATAGCACCTATAAAACTGAAAATGTACTTAGACCATATGCAGTTAGGGAGAAGCAAGTTAAAACAATGTTTTTTTCATATCGAGAAAAGATTCTTTGTGCTGGGTTAGATTACACGTAAAACTGATAAACCATTTTTTTTTTTTTACAAAATAAAGTTTCTACAATTATATAAATATATATTTATTGCATGAATGTTTATATATATGCATTATATTCTCTTTTTATGAACAATGTCCCAACTTACCAGGATTTCTTGTATTTAAGTCTTGGGCTTAAATACTGAATATGCCACTTTCAAGATGACAACTGTTTATTCGTAATTATGCCCAGGGCTTAAATTAAGAAATTGCTATTTTTACACAGCGAGCCACAGAAGAAACGGAGCTAACTATTAGGAAATTGTAAATAGTATTTATTAATACAGCAGACTTTGTTCACATCCTTTTTTCCCCATAATTATTTTGAAAAATGAACTTTGTAAAATCAAATAAACTTCAACATAATGAAATGACATGACTATTGGGCCCCTCCTACAACAATAACTTTGCTTCCTATTAATGACAATGTATCCAATATCTTAATTCTTCATACTTTGTTTTAAATCTTCCATTTAAAAAAAGAAAAAAATATGACAATGTTTTGTTAACCCATAGGAGGTAACTAAATTTGTATCTATATTTAAGCCCATGTGCTTAAATTTGGAAAATTTTCCCATTTCTCATACGGGTTTAAATACAGGAAATCCCAGTAAATTATAACATGTTAGGACCTATTAAATAGGTTGAGTTATTTCCCTAAAATGCAATGGTATTAGGAAGTGCGAATTTATGCATTTTGGTCCTACAAACTTTTCTTGAAGTGACAATATTATCAGTGTACACGTTCACTTCCTGAATCAATAGTATAGTGTTTCACATAAAGAGTATCTACAGCTAACATTATGGAATGTGATATCAAGATAATAAACTTCATTACATTTTACTCAGTACTGCATGATAAATGTGTGATGCCATCTGTGTCTTGTTCATGGGATAAACAGAAAACAATATTGGACAAAACAAATGTATCAGGTTCAAAGAAAAATAATCATTTATTGTTCAGTGATGTAGAATACATGGATTCATAATATGATGTCAGGAATGCTGGAAGCCTTGTCCCAACAAATGAAGAACCTTCAGATGAAATCGGCAATATCATACATCACTTCAAATACTTTTATACCATATTGTAATGAGCTTATGCAAGATTATAGCACTAGAATTGTCTAAAATAGTATATTCAGTCAATATGTTCATTTAAATTACAAGTCAGTTTATGAGAATATGCTTCAAAATTATATAACTATTAATATAAGAAAAAATTAATACAAATCATTTCTTACAAAAACAATGTACATTTTACATGATAACATGATGTTTGAATAAATACTTTGCAACCAAACAATTACTGATGTCACTGATCTTATAACAAAAACAACACATTGTAATCTAAAATTAAAATTTTTATAATAATTCAGTGAAAAATAACAATGAAAAATATGTAGAAACAAAACAATTCAGGTTTTGACAGAAACAGTTAACAACATTAGAACAGAAAGAAATAAGGGCAGGAGGGTCAAATACCCACTCCCATCCATCTGTTTGGGACAAACCATTCATGAGAACAACTGGGTTTGTACACTGGCCCAAGAACCCACACGATTACCTATATCTCTGTTGGATGATAATTTGTCCCCTGCCTTTTTGTATGCACCAAATACACATATATTCAAAAAATTTTAATCTGGCAGACACTTTGTTGGTGTGCTATAGACACCAACAGGACTAGATTTGTTGGTCACATCACTCAAGAGTTAGACTATAAAAGATGCAATTTTTATGCCAACAGCAATTAACTACCATCAATGAAACAAAGATGTGATATTAGTCTTAATATTCCTGAAGTATGCACAAAAATGAAACATATATGTAATATTAACCTAACCAACACTAACAAGATTTAAGACTGTCCTATCTGCTCAAATCTGGTGTATGTCTAGCATTAATGATTAACTGGCAGTGTAAACCCAGTCACTGCACACACATGGATTCTTCTTTCTCTAATAAAGTTGGGACCAATCACTAATAGTAGTGATCTTAGAAGTTGGTTGCAAATGTTGAAATGACTAACAACTCTAAAGTGGTCAGGTTAAGCAGACAGACATTTGTACAGAGAGACAATGACTGAGATGTGGAATTGGACAGCAAAACATTGACCGATAACAGAATGCTGTTAGAACAGGAAAAGAAAGAAAAGAAGCCATCCAAAAGAATATCTTTATTAGACTTTTGAAGTGTAATCAAATAATTTATCATAACCATACTTGAACAATGTATGTTCATCTATTATAAAATAGTGTAATATTTGCAACAAATATTTCAAAAATATAAGTTTATGAATATTCTCTGACTTGTCTGCTACTGTCAAAACCACAACAAAGTGTATTATGTATTGCATGCAACTTGAGCATGAACACTTTAAATTTTGTGTCAAATATCTTTTCCAAGATGTCCAACAACAATGCAATATGGTAATTAAAATGATATTGCAGAATTTCTTAGCTTAAATGTGTTCTTAGTATAATGAACAAGAAATGAAGCACATATATTCCTCAATAAACACCTGCCTGTGTGTCTCATTTTAAAGTTCAGACAAATTTCAATACAAAAACAAAACCAATGAAATGTTAAGCTTGACAATAAACTTGTACAAAATTGCATTAAACTCAGTCTTGCAATATATATGTAACTTTTTCTCTGCTCTTCATAAATGGCTAAAGCTTAACAAAAAACAAGATCTGAACAAAATATACAAATATGGGAGCAGATATTGGACCAGTGTCGAGAATGGGTAGAGGATGGAGGTGCACCAGGCACCAGCTGATCATGTGGTTCATGTTCCAAGACAACAAAGGCACCGATCACAACAGAACCTAGGACTCATCCTTCAGAGCTGTTATACAATTCTTTAGTAGCTGAACTTGAGCCTAGGAACAATAAGTTAAAATATATATTCTTTCAAATCCATTATCAGTTTCTTAGTATTTGATCTGTACAAACAAGTTAAACAATATACAAATTAATATTTATTATAAAGTTCTTTATTAGATGAATACATGACAAGCAACAATGAATGAACAGTTTAAAGGAACAAGTTCATGTTTTTAAAATTAGTAATTTGGACACTTGCTAATCCTGTATTAAAAAAAAAAAAATTAAAATGATAATACAATACAAATTTAAAATTCAAAATAAGGATATTTAAAAATAATCAGCTAAAATGTACTCTAAAAAGCAATCTGGATTAAAAATCTTTAGCTCATCATTTACCACACAAGTCAAAACAAGCTTACCTTTGCATGCTTTAACTGTAATTCTGCAAGATCAACCATATTTTTACGGAAATATGCTATTCTTCTTGTCTTAAATTCTGTCAATTCTGAAATGAAATAAGTTAAATTACTAAAGGCATAAATAACCTTGACACAATTAAAATTATTTTAAAACAACATGTCAAAAAGAAATAAAATATTTATAATGTTTAAACAAGATTAAATGTATTATGAATAAAAAAGTTTCCAAAGTGGTTAATTCTGACAGAAACTGGAGACAAGAATAATATGTGAAAAAGTAGAAAAGAACAGAAACCAGTATTTCTAAATAAAAATGATATAAAATTTAAAGAACCTTTTTTCGCAGTTGCTGAAATTTTTTCAAATTTTTTACAACAGACTTCTTGTGTTTTTTCAGCTTGCTGAACTTCTTTATTTTTTGTTCTAGCCTTCTCAAGGGCTTTGTTAGCATTTTCATAATCTGCCAGTGAACGTGTTCGTCGATACAACAAGTCTTTAGCTGCTGCAGAATCCCGCATATAGTATCGTAACGTATCACTCAACTTCAAGTCTTCATCAGAGGCAACCCTGCCTTCTAATTTCTATGAATTAAAAAAAACTTAATTTATTTATTAAGGAAAGGAATGTTTAACAATACCAGCATTGTTTGATGAGCTGCTAAAAGTGCTATCACATGAGCTAATATAGAAACAAATTTAAGCGGGCAGTCGAAAGATGTTTTAAAGGTTTTTAATATTGGATGGTCTAAATCAGTTATGATGAAATTATAAGAATACAAATTAATGGCTGAAGGAGTTCTGTGTCAGTGTTATTGCAAGTTGGATTTTAACTTCATAATGATACAAACTCATTCCAGAACATTGTATAGGTACTTAAGGAAATTATATTTTATTGACAATTTTTAATTTAGAAAAAAAAACATTTTCAGAAATTATGAAGTGGTGGGTAACTATTTTAAGTGCTATTTTTTCATATCCTATCAGTCATTTAATAACCTACCCTTGCTTTTTCCAGTGCTTCTGCTACTTTAGTAAATACTCTGAAAATAAAAATAAAATATTTATAAATGAATTAAAAAAACATTATTTCTACATCAGAAACAAAAATCAATTATAAACAAACCATCTGTTCAAATTATAACTACAATGTGTAACAACTATATGAGAATGAATACAAAAACAAACCATTACTTGAATGTATCAAAGAAATGTTTGTTTGTGACAAATGGTTCACAGAGAAATCTGCTACTACCACATAAGCTACTCTTTCAAGATTAATAGCAAATATCTTTTAAATGCACTTTCCCACAGATGAGACAGTATATACCACACCCTTTGTTAAACCAGTAGTGGAAAACTAAAAGGAACAAGCAATTAACCTGCCCGATAGGCATTACTTGAATAAATGACTGGGAAAGTGAGTTAGGGGAAATATGTTTTTAACTAAACAAAGAATTTACTATTAAAAACAGATTTTATTTCTAACCTTTGCTAGACTAACCTATTAACTAATCATTCTTTTACAAACTATAATATAATTTTTGCCACATTTCAGTAGAGGAACTAAAACACCTTTACACTTACTTGTCTAATTCTGTATTTTCAATAGTTGCTAATTGCACTAACCCCGATGAAATTTGAATATACGTATCGGCTACATCTAAAATCATCAAACAGAATTTGTTAGATCATTATTCTGTAATAAATGAAATCTAGAATAAAAACAGAGAAATTACGATTTTAAATTAAAAATAAAATATATAGCTAATTATGAAATAAATGAAAACTAGAATAAAAATGGACACATTATGATTATAAAATAAAAATAATAAATAATATATTCTAATACAAATGACATTTAACCATGTAACATTCTTTATTACCCACATGTTGAAAATATATGTGCTGCATAGAAGTATTGCATGAAACACAAGTTGCATACAAAATTATGACATCATAAGAGAATAACATCATGCATCTTACCCATTGTTATTTTTAAATTACAATACCAAACAATGCTTGAATTTATGGATTTTCTAACAAATATTACATCATTTAATGATTAGCAGGTAATAAAATACTAATGTCTTCACGTGTGATGCTGTTTATATTACATCTAAGGTATCACACGGGATGTTGTTCAGTATTCTATATATATCTTGTCCTGACACATTATGGCAACAAAATACCTTTTACAATATTACTCAATACTTTAATCCATGTCCAATTATTGGTGTTAAAATACCATAGATCTTTAATTAAACCCCAGTGCATGTGTGTACAGTGCAGTACATTTTGAAAGCTTAAAATAAACATATGGTTACACATGCAGAAGAAAGCTTCTTGATTAACATTACATGACTTATCTTTACTAACAGGAATTTCAAATGACAAGAAATGAACAAAAATAAATAATATATATACACATTTAACATCTTTGTTACCTCCACAGACAATTTTTTAACCTACTATAAAGATGAAATAAATTATTAAACATGCTTTAAAATAATGAATTAAAAGGTGCACACTAATCACTTACTTTTACGATTTTTGGTCATCTTGTCTCCCTTAAGTGTTGCATCTCGAATCTTTACATGATAATCTATCAGGAATAACTTCTCAGACTCAAAAAATTCATCTACATCCTGAAATTATTATAGACAAGTTACAAACAAAATTTGAAGACAATGAATATTTAATGGCTCCCTGGTAAAACTTTTATCAATAGCTAATAGGTGTCAATTTAAAAGATATGGTTAACAGAAGAAATTTAGGCAACTCTTTCTCATTAGTAGCAAGAGGTCGTTTTATATACATTTTCCTTAGAACAGCATATAAAAAGGCTTTTGAACTATTAGTCACACTGCACTGTTGAAAATAGTAAAAACAAAAATATTAACAGGTCTATTGATGTCAACCAACTATGACATTCAACCATTCAGAAAGAGTCAAATCACCACCAAATTATAAACCATAAAAGAAGATAATGATTAAATAAAAAATAATATAACAGTATTAATATTTATAGCAGTATTGTTCCTTAAAGAACAGAACACCATCACTTTCTAGTTAGAGAATTACACACCCATTACAAACCCAAGATTAACTACCATGGAACACATATTTACCTCATATATTTATTAATTTGGCATCTCACCAGTCTTCTAAAAGTAAACCAATTAACATATGAGTATTCAAGAAGTGACTGCTTGACAAGTACAGGATGGTGTTGGTGTAAATCTAAAAGCAAAGATCAAAAAAAAAAAAAAATAGTACCTTCTGGCTTGACAACAAAGCTTCATCAGCTGTTTTAGTAATACTCTTGAAAAAGCCTCCGAGTTTCTCCTTTTTGTTCTTTCCTCGAACAGATAACTAAAAACAAAAAAATATTTTAAGAACATATTTATCACCTGAATGTAACTGGATGACAGAATGAATAAATTTATAAACAAATGAATCTTTAATGACGATATATAGAAAAATAACATAATTTGTCAACCTATTTTATGCTGCAAGAATAACAGAAAAATTTATTACAAATAAGTCACAAATAATTTTATCACATCTATTTTCTTGGATTGGTTGAGTAAAGCCAAATCCTAATCTAAGTGCAAACAATTCAGCAATATGAATTATTTGCTCACATCATACATGTCCAGATATGTTAAATCAAATGATTTTTTTTCCTCCACTGCTGAAGTCGCCTGGATCCCTTTAAGATACACCTCAACAAGAATCAAACTATTTTTTGAGAATTGTTCATGCAATCAGTAATGCTACCATAAAATATATCCTAAATCAGTTTGTGGTACGTTTCATGCATTTAAAAAAAAAATCTTACATCTCCCTCGAACTCTAAAAATACTTCAAAGTTGACATCAACACGGAGTGCTGGATGGGCAGCCAATCTCTGTAGAAACACTTCATGCATTGCTACAGTTTTCTTGAACGTTGCCAGGTATTCTCTAAAACAAATTCATCTCAATTAGAATTCCATTTACATAAACATTTTATTAACAAATAATAGATGAGCTAGCTATGTAGATGTTCTAAGGAATTCATACAGATTTGTACTATCAAAGGATCTATCTAGCACAACTTTTATTTACAGATGCCTACCATATAGGATGGTGTTTGCAGTATGTTAAAATGTATATAGCATTTTGGCCATTTTAAGTAGAATAATGCAAAGCATAAAATTAAAATAATTACGCTTCAAGTTCCTGCTTCATCTTGACAAACTCTTCACGAGTCATGGTCCCTTCCCCTTCACCAAGACGTTGCAGTTTCTCTCTCGAGGCATCAAAATCTGGCTTTGGTGGTGCTGGTGGAATCTAGAAAGAAACAAACATTTAACAAAACTCAGTTCAATGTTTTTCATTTAGAAGTTTGGTGTCTTTTATATGCACTTTTTCACAGACAGGACAATGCTTACCACAACTTTTGATTTACTATTTGTTCAATAAGAGCGATTAGTCAGACAACCTATCTGGTCATTATCACTCAGCCACATCCTGTTGTGGTGGAATCAAATAGGATAAATACTGTATTAATGAAGCTTATGCACTGTAAGTGGTCATTCACGATTATCAATATTTTCCAACTTGTACAAAATGTATGCTGGTGCAAAGTGGGGTCATAGCAGCATACAAATTCATATTAATCAATAAAATGCTGATTCAAATCCCAATCAAAAAGACTTGTCAAGTGAATAAATTTAGAGCTTTTCCAAAAATGTGTATCTTTGGAGTAATAGAAAAATGTCAAGAAATGTGAATGACCCTTAAACATTCAAAAATACAAAAACAAATGTTTATACTTACAATGATACCTGCATACTCTTCATTTTCAACATATCGATCATGGAGCCAAATAAATTCCTCATGCTGACGTACAACAGAAAATTCAGTTTTCCGGAACTGCTGGAGAGTTGTCTATTCAAAATACAACATTAATCAACATGTTATCTACCATCATACATCTTGTCCAAATTATTTTGTTTAATACAGCTTTTTAATACTTTTAATACCATTAGAATTTAGATGATAAAAATTACAAAATAAGTGAGGGCTTCAAATCTATTGCTAATGTACAGAAAATGTTTATTTAAATATGCATAAACATGTAGGTTTATGCATATTTAAATGTGAATCAATAAAAATTTAGAAAATAATTTATCATAAATATAATTATATACTTATTGGTTAAAATTAATGTCATGTTAAAGTTAAACAATCTACTCCTACTCATAATTTTAACTAATC
>JAULBS010027641.1:0-10442 GCA_032355785.1 Symmetromphalus regularis
TTGAATAAATGTTAAATTAATTAACATCTGTATAAATTGGACATGGATCTCCTAGAGAAAACTGTTTACAAGATATACGGCCTCACAAAAAACTTCTAATTCTTGCTGTTTTTAGATTGAATAAATGTTAAATTAATTAACATCTGTATAAATTGGACATGGATCTCCTAGAGAAAACTGTTTACAAGATATATGGTCTCACAAAAAACTTGTAATTCTTGCTGCTTTTAGATTTAATAAATGTTAAATTAATTAATTTCTGTATAAGTTGGACATAGATGTCCTAAGGCAAACTGTTTACTAGACTTATAATTTTTGCTGTTTTTAGATTGAATAAATGTTAAATTAATTAACATTTGTATGAGTTGGACATGGATCTCCTAAACAGGTGGATTTAAATCTAGGTGGGGATCCATGCATAATTATTCCAGTGGCCTAGCTTAAGTTAGTGACTAAAACATTGCTTTGTATGTACTGCATTGTTACATTTTGTTTCCAGTATAGAACATCTATGGTATGTTCAAGTAGCTAAAATGTTAATGTTGTTGATGTAATAGTAATATATTAACAGTAAACTGAAAATATAGAGAAATCATTCAAAACTTAAACTCTCAAAACTTCAATTTCTTTTGACATTGTGTTCCTATTTAAAAAAAAATTTAATGTGGTGGAAGCTGGGGTAGTTAATTATGGGAAAAGAAATTTAATTTTTCAGTTAATGTTGGTGGGTTTTTCTTTTCCCCCAACATCTGATTTAAATTAGTTAGCTGTAACCTTAAAGTATTAATATTGTCAGTTGAATAATTTAATATTTCTAATTATGGGTGGTCTTTCAGTAAATTACTTTTACCAATTGACTACTCATGAAATCACAATATTCTTGATGTTATTTCATGTGCAGTGTAGTTATCTGCAAATTTATGTTTTATTAATATATTTAAATACTACCAAGATAAATAAATGTTTTTGTAACTACAACATTAGCCTGGTGTTACATGTATTTAATTAGATAACTTATAAAAACTCTTATAATTATTTTCTTAATTTAACACTTTTGTTGGTTTACTGTTGTATCTAGTGTCCTACTAATCACATTTAATTTTTAAAATGGTAATTATTACACAAAAATGTATTTTCAGAAGTTTTTCAAAAAACTATTTAATTAAAAATAATTAATCACTCTAAAGAAAAAAAACTTTAAAGGAAAGATTTGGGAGGTAAAAACCTAGATTTATAGCTATCACAAGCTTGCGATTATTTATTTTGTTGAATGAGCTGATAAGACATTCACATTGTACAACTCAAATAAGTCATCATTCATCCGACAAATGAAATACAAGATTGTTCTACCTCATTGTAGCCAGGTGTTCACTTGAATCAAGTGGTGGTTTGTGTCAGTTGACATTCGTTTGTGCTACATTAGACTGGCAATCCTCAGCCTATGTAGTCTGTCATTGACACTTGTCATTGAGCCTCCTCTCAAGACTGCTGTTTACTTGTTGATTTGAGAAACCACAAAATCTTTCTCAGGTCCCTGATCCTTGGTATAATGTAGCCCAGGTGGGGGCTGCATAATACCACTTAAGTGGTAGGATTTTTGTTACTATAGAATAAGTGCATATTTGCTTTCAATTGCCCTTTCACACGGAATGGGTCTCCCGTTTTATGAGCACTACTTGGGTTGTGATAACAAGAAAAAGGTGGTCACCTTAACACGTGCATGGACCGTATGGTGTATTCCATGCAGGAATTTCTCTCAAAGTCATATGAAGTAGTTGTGTAAGATTTTGTCTCATCTCCCAGGCACATGCCAAATCAGGCTTAGATTGTATGATCCTGTCAAAATGTTTGAATGGAATTTTTATGGGGCATTTAATAGGTTTTGATATGACAGGTGTTTGGGTGGCGGGATATTGGTCAAACAGCTCAGGATATGAGCAAACACACACACACACACACCTGCAAAATATTCAATATTTTTTCATCTTTATTGCATTGAAGACAGTTTTATTATTTTACATTTGTGTACTTGTACTTGTATTCTGAAATACATTTTGTGTTACAATGATCAATATATATTTAATTTATGATACAGAAAGAAAGGAAAAGGGTTTTTATTGACACTTCTGACCAGCAAACTGTTTAATCAGTTGCTGTTGGGTGTTAAACATATTATATTTGTGACACATGGTTTACAGACGAAACCTACATAAGCCCACACAGCAGTTTTATTATCAAAGGGTCTTTTATATACACATTCCTGTAAACAGCATGGGATATAACCCTATGATATACCATTCTAAAACTTGCTGATTGAGAAATAACCTATAGTGTCAAGTAATGGGGATTGATCTTGCAATCAATCACACCTCACTAACACACTATCACACTAGCACTGAGCCTATGATACAGTCAGGCGTTGGTAAATGGGTACTTGTATTAAGAATCTAACTTTCATATATCCTACAGGAATGTTCAACTTGAAACAGAAAGGAAAACATTCTGGCCTAAAAGAGTATTAGCATTATAGCTTTTGTAAATAAATTATACACTGATTAAATATAGGACTGGAAATTAAAAAAAAAAAATGTACTGATCAAAATGTCCTTTGAAATATGTACAGCTTAGGTTTTATATTGTTTGTTTTTGTTATTACTTAATTTAGTCCAGTTTTGGTAATATACACAACATTCATTGAGTTTTATATATAAATGCTTAGTTTCATTCAAAGTTAAAACATAAGTGTCAGACAAAATGACTGGGAGCATTAATGTTGTCTGTCATTTCTAAAATGATAAATTTGTAGTGGACAGTATCTTTTTTTATTGAGTTTTTTAGTTTTTGTTTAATGACACCACTAAAGCACGTTGATATATTAATAATTGGTTATTGGATGTCAAACATTTGGAAAAACATTTGGATGGTCAAGTATCAACCAGCCTCTGACAGGTTTTGAACCATTGGCTTCAGATTGAGAGTCAGATATCCTACCAATGAACACTGAGGCTTATGGACAGTGTCTGTGACTGGTCATTTATTTTCAGGCCTGTTTTAACTATCTCACACATTTTATTTTTTGGGTCTTTAGTTTTTTTAATGACAGCACTCGAGTACATTGATTTGTCAATCATAGGTGAATTGAATGTCAAACATTTGGTCATTTAGACACGTGTGGCAAGTGTGAGCCAGCCTCCAATAGGTTTTGAACCACTGGCCCACTGAGGCTCTAACAGTAACAATCTCACACAAACCTGGGCATATTTGTAAGCAGTCAGTATTGTATAATAATTTACATAGACGATCAGATGATAATTGTGATCTATGAAATCTCAATCATTATTTGCTTTCATCTTACTTGAAATGGTCATGAAAACTGATAAAATTTAAATATCTTCTTCCAATATCAGACTGAGTGATTCTTTATTATTCATTATCAAATATTTGGTTAACAAAATTTGACATGCATTTTTATAACAGCATTTAACCACTGGGCTGCTGAATGTAACAGTGTAATGTTTTTATATGGGCAATCCAAATTAAATGACTCAGGTCTTTTTTTTTCCTTTTTTTTGGAAGTGGATGCCTTGCCTGTCATACAGCCATAAATCTTTTTTTGTTGCAGGTGTATAAAAAAAAGTGCATGTTGACTGTCGATATCTAGTTTGCCAGTATAATAAAGACTGGTGTAAAAAGCCACATGTTAACTAACGATATCAATCTCCATTATAATGGGCACTCATGTGTTACTCTTTACGACATGCAGGGCAGCAGACAGCAGTCATTTATCAGGTCATAAATCATCGTGTATAGAAATTATAACTTTTCATTCGGGAATTTGTCACTTATTCAAAAATCTCAGTTGGATACAGCTATATACTCCATAGCCCTAGTGTTAATGTGAAATTACTGATGCAAGATGTGGAAAATTTGAGTTTCCTTTGAAAGATATATATCACTTGAAAGAATTTAGTGCATATTTAGACATACTTTCGGCTTGCCGGTGCTTTGTGTCCATCTGTTTGAATGAAATTTTTTATTGAGCGAAATGTGAGACGGCCTATTTGCCACTAGACTAAACTATGCACATATTTTTATTGTCAGTGTTTCGTCAACGGGCAGTGGGTGTTGCTTAACAAATTCTGTCATTTATCTAGTGTGTCTTTAAGGATAGCCAAAGGTATAAAAAAAATAGTGATCATACAGAACTTTAAAACTGAAGTCTAGAATGTATTTAATTTTTTTGTTTATTGTGATGTCCAGAAAAATAAAATTATGACATTTCAGAAATGAATGCCCAGGTAACATCCTTTAAAATTGGCGCAGCTTGCCTTTTTTATGATCTGTTCAGTGGCTGCAACATAATATGAATAATTTATAGAAACATAATCATATACTGATCATAAAAAAATGTCACAACTTGTTGTTGGCTTGCTTGCATGAAGTGTATGGTGGCCTTCACTTTTTTATGGACAATATTAAAAGGTATTTTTTGGCAAATTTATTTAACACCATTTCTGGAACTAAACAGACATTTTTAATAGATTAATGACATGAGCATTAATTAAAAAGTCCTGTTAATAACATGTAGGTAAAGATGTTGATGGTCGCTGTCACAAAACTGAAAAATGTTAATTAACTTATAGGTTAAGTACTTTTGAAGATATTACTCACTGTTGCACAAAACTCTCTCTCCATGGCTTGTGTAATAATGGTGACAGACCTACAGACTGGCAGCAGCAGTTGGCAGTGCTGTTGTAAAAGCTGATTTAACACATTAACTGCCAACTATGAGTATACATGTAGATATAAGTGTATCAGATTTTGCCACTACGAGTATAATTGTAGTAAAGCCAGTGCTACACTAGTAAATTAAAGATGCCAGCAATGGTTATAACTCATCAGTATGTTTGCTAGTAATAAGGAATAACACATCAGTGTAATGAAGTTAAATGTTTATATGTTGTTTGTTTTGTTTAATGACACCACTAGAGCCCATTGATTTGTTAAACACTGGCTATTGGATGTCAAACGTTAGGTTATTATGACATGTAGTCAAGTGTGAGCCAGCCTCCAACAGGTTTTGAACCACTGTCATCAGCTTGCGAGTCCAATGTTCTACTGCTGTACAACCGAGACTCCCTTAAATGTTTAAAATTGTTATTTTGCTTCACATTGATCACATTGCTGACTATCAGTATACTTCTAGTGGCAAATGTGTTAAAATGTTTTGTGGCAGTCAAATATAAATATATTATGCAGCATGTTTATGTTTTTGAAATTGCATTGCAGTGCCATAGTAAAAATATTTAATGATGGAAATTATATGTAATCACACCATTTTCTGAATTTCAAGTGCTGTCATGAGTTTATTTTTGATAAAAATTGTTAATTTGTTTGTCTTCTTTTTCAGGTTGACAACTAGCTTGCTGTGTGTGTGTGCCCTGACTTAACTATATGCTTATTCTTAATATTACAACGTGGACAGTGTGATTCACCACAGATCAATGGGTGGATCTGAAGCAATGGCTGGCTGTATTCTCAGTGTTACATTGAGGATATGTTCAGCAACTACTGAAAGAGGATCATTTTATGTACAGTGTAAATTAATGAAACAGTTGAATTTATTAAGGACAGAATCCTGGCAGCTGGTCAGTTGGGATTTTAGTCTTACTTAGTGCTTGTACAGTGGAAACTATGGCAACTATAGCTGAGTACACCATTTTGATAAATACAGTGGGTTCTGACCAAACCAGGTGCATAGGTCTGACACAAGGTACTCGTTTAGGCAGTGCCGGATTACACAAATATTTTAGTGCTACATGTGTGAATTGATTTAGGTCTATAAAATCAGTCTGGTTTGAGCAGATATCTTGATTAGACAGATGCTGGTATAGTCTGAGTGATATGTTGAAAGAAATTCAACTTAAGTCAATGTTTGTTTGTACATATAATACACTTCAAATCAGAATGTATAACATGGCTGAAATTATTAGGTATGGTAGGGAACATTTGGTTTTGGAATTGTTGAGTTTTTGTTTTTCGTTTTACTCATAAAATATCTTATGCAAAGTGGAAAAGGCTATTTTATTAAAGAATCTGATGCCTATATACAGTCAAATTTGCCATAAAGGCCACTGTATAAAAATCACCAATAAATACTGTCTTTTATTGTAACCTGTATATAAAGGTCACATGATTATGATGATCATAGAAATCATCTGGGTGGTCTTTATAAACAAGTTTGACTGTATAATAAAAATAATTTAATTTTTTTTTTTTCAAAAGTTAATGGATTGTATTTAAAACACTGCATGTTAAATTTAAAATACTGTTAGATCATTATTATAAATATCTGATTGTGTCAAAAAGATGTAAAATTTACTTATTTATGGATGGTCCTTAAATACTTATATGGTTCACAATCCAAACAGTATTTGGAAGATTTAAGGTGGGGTGGAGGAGGGGGGTAAAAGGCATACTCAGATTGCTTTCTATGTAAAAGATCATTCAAAGACAGATTTAACCAATGCCTTTATGATACTATTACAGGAGAGGTGAAGGGAGTCATACTAAATCCTAACATTGTTAGAATTGTGATACTCCTTGACATTTATGGATCATCCTTTAAATAGTTTGTGTTTGAACATTTTATATTTAACAGTTTGAGGTTTCTGTTAACATCAGAGTACTATTCAGAATAACATAGCATTAGAGGTATGTGATGAAAACTGTTTACTTATTTAACAAGACACCCACGCCGCACAAAGTGAAGAAAAAGCCAACCAATTTTCCTTCTGAGTTGATCTCAATTTTATACCAGTACTGTTAAGTTGAAAAATATAATGTCTCTAAATTTCATTTATAGGTCTCTACTATTCCTTATTTTTTTATGAATGGTAACATTTTGCAGATATTAAATTACATGTATACTTTTATGAGGTTGAGTTCTACATTTTTCTTTCTGGAATCGACTACCAATTTTATGGAGTATGATAAATCTGAATTGTATCATTACAATGGTTTGCTGTCTTTTTAAAGAATTCCTAAAGACAGACTTGTTAATGACTATTTAAAAAAACAGTTTTTTTATTTAAAAATTCTGTTTAAATTGCTATTATTAAGAAAAATTGTGATATTTTATATATTAAAAATGTAAATTTGTGTAAATTGATGTTATTATTATAATCATAAGATAATATTTATCCCAGCTAACATGAATATTTTATCTTTGAAGTGCTATCGGTATTTTATTTTATTTAATGTTTTTTTTTATCAAATTCACTTAGTATGTGATAAAATACAGTGAATTCTTGTCTGAACGAGATCTTTAGAATGACAAAATATATTGATTTATACTGCTTGATTGTAATTTTATTAGGCCTGTTTTTTCTGTGTTCTTTAATCCTTATGTGTTTTGTTTGCATGGTTATATAAAAAAACATTGCAGTGATATACCTGCACATGTATTTGCAATCCCTGCAATTAAGCAAGTGTCCACGACAAAATAAATGCTATGGAGAAATAATGTCTACAACATTTTCCACAGCAATTTTAGTGTAAAGTGTACTTTTATTTTTAATAATAAAACAAAACACACCTTGCAAAAATAGTGCAGGGAAAATGAAAATCTCTGATTGCCTTGACAATTTTAGGGGTTATATTTAAACTGACACGGATACATGTACGTGAGAATTTCCTTGCAATTAAAACAATTACCGTAACAAAAAACAATAAACATAAAAATATGGTTAATAACCATGATATTGATAGATTAAAATTTGTCATTTATCTTTAACATAATAGAATTTCATGTCTTCAATTAATTTAGATTAAACTGAAGCATGGATTCCTTTTTAAAATACATACTTATACATTTGAGATTTTTGTTTGTAAGAATGTATGAAGTTTTGTCTTGATTTTGTAATTAGGAAAAATATTGATGTAAACAGATCATTTCATGCTGTTTCATGAAATTTGATTTTCCATGTACTGTGTTAGTCGATATTTCCAACCATAGAATTACAGGGTTCTAACTTTACTGGTTTTACATACAAGATAGAACTCTAATTGTAGCATTGTTTGTCTGTACAGGTTTGGTTTAAATGTTGGTTTCAGTTCAACAACAAACTGTAATTTATGTGTAATTTACGTGTATTTGTTGCCATATTGAGTCGAAGAGATTTTCAGGTAATCTTGTGATAATGATGGTACAAGACATTATCTCCTGGACATTAACCCACCAGGAGTCCACTAAGAGGGATTTATTGGTTAAACCTTGCACATTTTTAAATAATTGAATAAAATTTGGCACAAACATATTGAGCCAATTTTGTGGTCATTGAGAACTAAAATGCAATAATTTTCAATAAAAACATTAAATTTGGTATATATATATATACATGTTGGGTTATACTGATGATATCTGTCCATTTACAATATCCATTCCTGTATTTTGGGTCACATAAATTGTTATTGGTTTTAAATTACAAAATACACAGTGAAAATGGCATAAATTGCAGCCTTAAGTTTTTGTGTGAGTAAATATTAGCAACATCCATATAAAAGAAAAAAAAATCTTACTAGAAAAATAAATTTTGGTAATGGCATAATTCAACCACACTATATCTCTTAATACTAAATAAAGTGGAAAATGTATTACTTTAGTAAAATGTTAGAATAACTGTTTCTCTAGACCTATTAACCCAGTGAATCAAAGTAGCTAATCTTAGACATGGAAGTGGAGAGGTGTGTACAAATATTACCTGGTCTTGTCTCATTCAAACAGTAAATGTCACGAGAATGATCATTAATTGTTCTGGTACTCGCTCAACTTTCAGTTCATATAAACAACTAATAAGTTAAAAAGGAACTCTAAATTCACATTTAAATATAATTCACATACATTTTGTATAAATAAATAATTGGTTACCTGGGTATGTAACCTTGTACTAGTAACTGGAATTCTGGTTACTGGTATGCCAAATTTGATTTTCTGTACCCAATCCTGCAAAACTGAACATCTTTGGTTGTCATTGTGATTGTTATTCATTAATGATTTTGTGAATTTTACTTTGATCACTTGTTAATTGGACACATTGATTTTCTGTTTGTCATCAGATTTTGGGTTTTGTTTATCATTTCTTTTTAGAAAGTGTTGACGGTGTGAGTGTTGGTGTAATGTTATATAATTTATACTGTTATCTTTGTGCACAGGTGTGACCAGTTTAGGTAGATTGTATATATTGCTGCTCACGGAATAAATATCTTTACTGACAATCAGATCAGAGTTGTCTGCACCTTTTTATCAATAGTAATCTGACTGGATACATGTTTAGTCTTCAGCCTTACACCTTTTAAAACAGAATTTAATATCTTGCATTTTAAAGTATTTTTGTTTTCATATTAAAGCCAACATAAACCACTTTGATGGTTGTATAATTAGTCACAAAGGTAATTTTAAATATCTTATTTAATCAGTGATGTTATTTTAGAATTTTTAAAGAGTACCATATATAGCTATCAATTTGGCATCAATACCTGTGACTGAATTGCTCCACATAAAATTTTAAATCATCAAATGAAAATAACACTTTAAAAACTTAAACATAATTATAGTGTCCAGTCTTCTAAGTTTAGGACTTTTGAGTATTGAAATACATCAATCTTTTACAAGTTAGAAGCCCAGTAAAATGATTATATTGTGAACAATAAATATTGCACATGGACGGAGAACCCAATACAAAGATCAACTAATATGTGAATACCAATATTCTTAATAGTTTCTCTTTATTAACTGCTGTATACCAGAATGTATTAACATTATTTTCCAAGTGATTGACTGTTTGTTTTGATTGGGTGGAACGGTAAATAGAAATTCAAATTCAGCCAGTGTAGACTGAATATTTCGAGTGAACGTTTGACAGTACTTATTTAGATTGGGCAGATCAGTGTAGAAATTCAAATTCAGCCAATGTAGACTGAATATTCTGAGTGAATGTTTGACTACTTCTTTTGATTGGATGGATCAGTAAACAGAAATTCAAAATCAGCCAATGTAGACTGAATATTCTGAGTGAATGTTTTTCAGTACTTGTTTTGATTGTGTGGATCAGTATAGAAATTCAAATTCAGCCAGTGTAAACTGAATATTCTGAATGAATGTATGACAGTACTTATTTAGATTGGGCGAATCAGTAAAGAAATTCAAATTCAGCCAATGTAGACTGAATATTCCAAGTGAATGTTTGACAGTACATGTTTTGATTGGGTGGATCAGTACAGAAATTCAAATTCAGCCAATGTAGACTGAATATTCCAAGTGAATGTTGTTTTGATTGGGTGGATCAGTACAGAAATTCACTTTGTATTCAGCCAATGTAGACTGAATATTCCAAGTGAATGTTTGACAGTACATGTTTTGATTGGGTGGATCAGTACAGAAA
>JAULBS010027663.1:0-10440 GCA_032355785.1 Symmetromphalus regularis
GCTATCAAGTTTACACAGAGGTACATATATACTAACAAGCATGTGTTGGTATTGTACATAGTTCCTATGCTATCAAGAAAGGAAAAGACTGATTATTGGTTATTAGGGATCAAATTTATGGTATTTCCGACTTATGGTATTTTTGAAGAAACCTGCTACCACCACATAGGATGATCTCACTGATCAGCAGCAAGGGATCTTTAATATGCACTCTCACACAAACAGCACATACCACCATCCATTACACCAGTCATGGGGACCACTACCTGAATGAGAAACAGCCCAAATGGTCTTCTGATGGGTATCAATCCTAAGACCTACTGTACCTCAGACAGATGTTCATTCTTTGAGGCTTTATAAGACTCAGTGCCACATGCACTGACTAATCATCTACAACTGATATATCAAAGGCTATGGTACATGCTGTCCTGTCTATTGGAAGGTGCATATAAAAGATCCCTAATTAGAAAAAGTAGCCAGTGTGGTAGCACTGGGTTTCCTCTAATGACCATTAATCATAAAAACACCATGTCTGACAGCTAATCTATTGAAAAGAAAAAAACTAAAATGAAACAAAAACCTAATGTAGATGTGTTTTCTAATAACATGATAACTCTTGTAATTTTTACTTAAATTTAATGTGGGCTTCAAAAAAAAAATTTCACATTTTTTTTATCAAGCATACATGTAGTACTCTATATCTTGAATCATGCACATAATCATATTGCATCAAAGGATTTCTTTTCAAAACTAATGTTTTATTTAAAAATAAATGGCAAATAAATAATTATAATTTGGCTGTTATTTCATGGTACAAATAATTTAATATAAATACTACCATTTATATAGATACGTCATTGTACTATATACATGTATGTGTAAAATTTGTGCTGAAATGGTCAACTAATTCAAGAGAGCAACACAAATGTATATCATGTAAAAGATAACACATTTTTACAAAAACAATGCAACCGGATAAGGTTTAAAACAATCAAAACAGACATGACTTTTTTCATCTTTTTATTCACAGCATCAAATATCAAAATAAATAAAGGCAAACGTCATTTGAGAAAAACAACATTTCTTTCTCAACTTTCTGCAATAAAATGTTTTGATTTCAGGTAAAAAAATGTGTCGGTCAAATTACCAGAAGAAAAAAAACAATTCTTCTTCTCAATAACTGGTTAACGGCAAATCTGCACAAAGGATTTTTACAAATGTGTAAAATGTTGGAAATCCATACAGATTTGGAAGTCAGCTCTTAAAGCAGGCATTGAGATGATATGTTCACATAGCTTTCTGCCCTTGGCAAAGTCTTGGAACATTTTAAGAAGCAAAATACCCCCCAGTAAAAAAATATACAAAAAAGTAAAGTTTGTTTTATTTAACTAGAGCACATTGATTTTTATCTCATCATCAACTATTGCACATCAATCATGTGGTCATTCAGACATTTATTTAGAGGAAACCTGCAGCTGCCACATAGGTTACTATTTCTGATAAGCAGCAAGGAGTCTTTTATATGGACTGTTCTGCAGACAGGATAGCACATACCATGGTCTTTGATGAACCAGTTGTGGACCAATGATTGGAATGGAAAATAGCCCAAACTGTAAATGTGTCCACTGAGAAGGATCAATCTGACGACTGACCGGTTCACAGGCAAACACACTACCATTTGAACTACATCCCGCTCCACTTTTTTGTAAAAAATATACAATGTATTTCAGGTTACACAAATGACTCCAGTGTGAATTTCTCTTCTAGGATTACATGTACACCATTAGATAAGATTTTTTAAAGTCAAGATGATATGTGGCAAAATGTCTTTAAACGTATGAGAATAACTCAAGGCTACTTGTATACCAGGTTTGATGACAAAAAAATTACTATTTTACCTTACTGATAAGAAAACAGAAGAGTTCTTACATCTATGCAAACATCTGAATGAGCAGAGATTTGATTAGTGAGAACACAGGTGTTATTTCAATAAAGTTTTTTATTAAGCCCACCAAATCACTTATTCAAAACGTCAGTCATTATAACGTATCTTCAGCTAGAAGAAGCTTTTCAGATGGTTTAAGTTACACACTACTTACACTTTTTTCTTAGAACCTCCATTTGTGTAAATTCAATGGGCTAATTTTTCATGCTTGGGTTATGGGAACCTACAAATTAGCTCTGGTTTAGTTTATAGATATATCAGGGACACAATTTTCTGTTCCACATAAAGTTTCTCTGCACTCAGAACAATTTATTCAAAGAATTAAGATTTGTTACAGTAATTTTAATTCCTGGTCTATTTTAGGTGAGCGGTCCAGTGATAGAGCAGAGGACTATCAGAGGTTTAAAACTGGTCAGTGGCTGGCTTTCACCGATTATGTGTAGACATTTTCAAAAAGGTTGACATCCAATAGCTGACCAGTGGTAGAGCCGAGGACTCTGAGAGGTTTAAAACTGGTCAGTGGCTGGCTTTCACCGATTATGGGTAGACATTTTTAAAAAGGTTGACATAATAGCTGATGATTAATAAATTAGTGTTCTCAAGTGGTCATAAAAAAAAAAAAAAAAATTAATATCTCCTTTTATAAAAATATATATTTATAAATATAATTATTATTATTATTTTTTTCTTTCTAATAAGCATGTTTCTGGTGTTATTTCAGATGTTTTTATTTCACACATTTTTTGTTAAGATTCTAATTCTATTTGTTAAGAACCAAGAAAAGAAGTTGAAATACACTAGTATACAATGTGAATCAACTGCTAATCATGGGTTTCAAAATGGATGTACATCTCTTTGTGATACGTACAGTAGCACAATGCTGGTTCGGTATTTACAGTTTTTACTAATGTGTTCATCACTTATGGTGATTTACTTAACTGGTAAAACTGATTTAGTATATATATCAGATCTTAGTTTTTAAGTGCACGGGTGCGATCGCACCCGTACAGCGCCCGTAATTTCAATCGACGGGTGTGATAATCTACACTCATACCACTTGGAAATCGCTCACCCAATTAATAATAATAATAATATGTAATTTCTTACTTTTGTCAGCTCATTACATAATAACTCATAAACTTATATCTATGATTTATCAAAAGGAAAAACAAATAACTGGTATTCTTCTTTGCTATTCTAATTGGTATCTGTACAACATTTGGTCAGTCTGTTACAGTTCCATTCGTTCATCCTCGATCATTTCTGTTTGTGCTGTTAAACAAGACATTCGAAAAACATTGACCGATTTCATTGTATCGGTATAATTTGTAAAATAGCCGAATTGTTCTGATATCAAATGAAGTTTTCTGACGAAGATGGACAAAATTTGATTAAACAACATGGCGAATTATCACTTGCGGAAGTCCTTTCAGGCATGTGATCTATCACTCGCCTGGATTTATATATATATGAACAAGTTCTTTTTTTAAGATCACAAAAAGATATTCTATAGTTAGGTCCTCATGCACTTAGAATTTTCCCATGACCATTAGTGACAAACAACTCATGTATGATGGCCCTTTTTCTGGGATGCCTATTTTGTGACATGCCAGTGAATCGATATCCTGGTGGGACATAAATCTAAATTAAATGTTGTCAAAGGATTAGTGCTGTTTGAGTGGACAGCATGTTTAAATTGAAAGTTATCATTCAGCGGGCTCCAATAATGAAAACGTATCACACAGACTCTGTCAGATTGCTCCTTTGGGTATTGGCAAATGTCAGACCAAACAAATGCTCTTCCCACTGGATGGTTGACTGGAGTACTTTGTAAGCACCTCCGTAAATCAGAGACAAATCTTTGGGAGAAGGTTTAGGTTGGTAGAATTAACATCATCCCAGCTACATGTATTATATTGTCAAATCAAAATAATGCAACTGATACCTCTGTTCAGACTATTCCCACAGACTGATTTGATCATGAGTGCAGACCCTTATGGATTTGATTTATCACGTATGCAGGCCCTTATGGATTTGATTTATCATGTATGCAGGCCCTCATGAATTTGATTTATCATGCATGTAGGCCTTCGTGGATTTGATGCAGTCATGGATTTGATTTATCATGAGTGCAGGCCCTCATGAATTTGATTTATCATGAGTGCAGGCCTTCGTGGATTTGCTTACATATACTTAGGACTGTCTTGTACAGAGATCAGCTTTTGATAGTTTTGTTGTTCACGTGATGTCAGTTTAGATCAAATGTTTTCACCAAGCCTATATCTACTTATGGTTTTTATGTAGTCCTAGTTGTGGACAACTGTCTTGAATGTAGAACTGAGTGAGTTTGATCCACTAACCCAATGCACATCAATCTGCCAATGTACTATGGAGCAATGTTCTTTATTCTTGCTAAAACCATAGGACAAACAAACTAAAAGAAAGCTAGAAAACAAAAAGAAAGCTAAAAAATGATCTATGAATATTATGGACATCAATCAGTAGATTGCCAATTCTGTTATTATTACATCCCATCTAGATTTATGACATTCTTAGCTTCATTCTTCACCAAGCAGCAGGCATCCAGAAACAGACGACAAGAAGCAGTTGTGAAGTAGCAGACGTAACCAGTGAAGTGTCAGCTCAAGTCTGCACCCAGCAAATACAATCATATCATACAACTAACAATTGGAGTGAGATGTAGCTCAGACAGTAGCGTGTCTGCCTGTGAAGCAGTCGGTCACTGGATTCATCCTTTTCAGTGGACCTATTTGGAGTTAGGACTATTTTCATTTCCAACTGGTTCATCAAAGGCCATGGTATGTGCTGTGGGACAGTGCATATAAACGACCTCTTGCTGTTTATCAGAAAAAGTAGCCTATGTGGCAGCGAGATTCCTCTAAATAAAAATGTCAGAATGACCATGTGATTGATGTCCAATAGCCGATGATAAGATAAAAATCAATGTGCTCCAGAGGCACATAATAAACAAATAAAACAAACTTTACAACTAACAATCCTTTACCTATTCGGAACAACATGCACAGCACAGAGACCACTTAAAACAGCTTGCCACTTTAAGATCACCAACTAACGAAAGAATGAAAATATATTAATCATTCAAACATGTCATGATCAAGGATAGATGCTGTGTGAATTACTTTTCCTAAGACGTAAAGTCAAGTAGAAGATTCTGGTGCTTAGGAATTGAAAATTGTTTTATTTACAATACAAGTGTGGAGGTAAAGAGATCTGTCTCAAAGAATTTAAAAAACAACCAATAAGGAGCCGTTATGAGATGAGTTTTTTTGTTTGCATGTAAAATACTTTACGGCTTAATGCCATCTTAAGAATGACCTTGTGATCACAGGGTGCATGTCTAACTTACACAATACAGGAATGTATGCACAATGTTTATGGGGACCAAGCATGAGTGAAAAATGTGTAATGTCTCTAAACCAATTTTTAAAATGTTTTTGCTTTATGGGAAGTATATTGTTTGAATTCAGAATAAATGTTAAGATACGGTAATATAGGTTGATAAAAAATAAGGGCATTAGTTATGTTTTCAATCCAAATACAGATAAAGAAACATATGGGAAGGGGTTGCAGGAATATTGGATTAATCTACTATACAACTGGTGGGGTTTGGGGACAGATATCTCATTTTTAACAAAACAAATTCTAATTTTGCTACATAGTTTTCCCCCCTTTTTTGAGAAGAAAAAAAAAATTTCTATCTAAAATGTATCTAGAATAAATAAATAATTTAAAAAAGTAAAATAAATAAATCAATAAATAACAAAACCAAAAAATTAAAAATAAATAAATAGCATGAAATTTTAAGCAAATTTTCTCCTAACAAAAATGGGATAATTATTTCATAAAGCCTTAAAAAAATATATATCACACTATCTCGGATATCAGCCTGAGTGAACAGGCATTGATAAAAAGCAGTAATTAAATGTCCCGAGAGAGGCAGGTAGCAGATAGGTCACTTTGTTACACAGAGATAACAAAAGAATGCAGGAAGTGGAGAGTGCAAATTCATTGATGTGTGTAATGACTGGACACACTTAATGGGTGAAAAATGTTCAATTATTTGACAAACGTTCCAAGGTGTATTGACCATACTGCCACTGTCCAGTGTCTCAACCACACACTGGTCAGTCCGAGAGTGTCCTAAACCAACATTTGTTCTCTTTCCTGTCAATATTCTGTGGCTAGGCTATTGACCACCAATGCGGCAGCTGGTTTCATCCCTGCCATGCAATGCCTGGGCCAATGACAGCTGGAGTGCAGTTAGTTTATAACATTATTATTAATCAATGATTTAAAAATAATACTGTCACCAGATTCAAAGCACATACTCTGGTGGTCAGTGCTCGAGTATTATGGCAATACTTAGCGAGTCACATTTTGATCAACACTGAATTAGTGCCATTTTTGCAGTTACTAGGTTTGTCCTCACCTTATAAAGCATACAAAGTTAACAAAATATGCCCTGATTGTTGAATTTTGTTATGGAAAAATCTAGCAAGTAACAGTTGGATTCTCTAAGTCACCAATTTTTCAAAATTTAACAAATCTGACTTGCTAGATTTTGCCTTAATACTCAAGAGTGGACCAATGATAGCAATTAGTCTACTAGATATCAGTTTTATTAAAGGCAATGCCCCAAGATTTGATGCTCATATATATATATGTCTAAAGTGTTTGGGGTTTCAGGTAAAATCGGAGATGAAAGTGTCTTTCCAAAAATCCTCAAAAGTGCATGAGAAACCACATACAAGTAGCCCTACATAGAGAATATTTTTGGCTTATTTTGAAAACTTGAAATAATATTAAAAATCCACAGTACCATAAAAAACCCAGCAGAATTTTCATTTTAAAAGAATGTAAAGATTTCTTGCTGCTTGTCAATAAGAGTAGCCATATTGTGTGATGGTAGAGAGTGTTGTCTCCCCTGTTAACACAAAAGACAGCATAGGAAGTTTGAAAAAATACATTGAATTAAATAAATAACTCATCTCAGAAAATGAATTTGGAGCTGTTAGAATGACCACAATGATTAAAAACAGGTTGGCAGATTTAGTGCATAAACACCTAACCTTGAGAAAAATTGTTTATGAACACAACTAGCATTGTCTATTTGACAAGAATCAGCTATTTTTAATGTAAACATTCATGTAATGCTACACAAATTATTCCATGCCTTTAAAAGCTGTTTTGATTTTTTTCATGTAAAATATGCATTCCTTCATGTGTACATGTATTTATCATGGTATTTGCATTCTCTGGTATCTAAATGCTAATATGTACAGTGAAATCAGATATAAATCTAAATGGCCTGTGTACGTTACAGGTCATTGGTCTCAATCAGAAAACTACAATTTAACAAGATATACGAGCCCATCAGGAAACAGATGCCTCCAGTAAAATACTTAATGATTATCACAAGTTTGGAAGCGATGGACTTACAGTAACACACAATTCAGTAAATCATCAAATACACAGTTGAAAAAAGGAAACAGGCACCACAGGCCCCTCACCCTGAAGGGTAATAAGGGACATGCAAGGGATGTATACCCCCCCTCCCAGAAGAAAAAACAAAAACTATTTAAATAACACTGTATTAAAACCACTTTTTTAAATATAATTTTTTACTACTGGTAGTTCACTTCAACATGAAACATGTTACATATACATGTACAGTACTATGCATCTAGTCACATACATGCATGTTTGTCTATGCATTCAGTTCTTAGTGTAACCTGCCTCGGTAACACAGTGGTTAAACTATTGCGCTCATGGCTGGTAGGTACTGGGATCAAATCTCAGTCAAGGAATGGGATTTTTAATCTCAATACTGGCTCCAACCCAGAGTGAGTACTCCACAAAGGCTCATTGGGTGGGTGTTAGCCACTTACACCGACCAGTGGTCCACAACTGGTTAATAAAGGGGCTGTGGTATGTGCTGTCCTGTGTGGGAAAGTGTATATAAATGATTTCTTGCTGCTAATCAGAAAGAGTAGTCTATGTGGTGGTAGCGGGTTTCCTCTAAAAGACCATTAGTCACAGAATACTATATGCCAGACACCTAAAACCACTGAATAAACAATATGCTGGGATGTCGTTAAACAAAATCTTTCCTTTCTGTTCTCATTGTGGAATGATACTTGCATTCAAGTTCAACTTATCTTCATCCAAGCCGCACATCCTTCAATAAAACCCCTAATACATGCCTACCCAATTAAATATTTAATCAAAGTTAAGACTAATAAGAGCAAGAGTGTCTTCCTACTACCACAGTTTATGATTTTCAATAAGCTGCTATGTATCTCTGCAAGGTATCTGTTATATCTAAGCAATTTCCCACAGACAGCACTGCACTATACCCTGACCTTTCACTATACCTGTCCCGAAATACAGGTTAGACAGGTAAATACAGGTAGGACCGGAAGCAGGTACAAAGTGCTGGTGACAATGTGTAAAATGTCTAATCCAACACTGGATAGATCATTAGACTATTTTTATCCTTTATACATTGATGCCAGCATGTGTGTGTTACATAACACACGTACAGTGTTGCTCTGTGGAATGTTATCTCATCCGACATGCCATACATTAAATTGCATTTGGTAGGTTTCACCCTTTAGTGGTAAATTTACAGCTTATAAACACTACACTTCAAAAAAAAAAAAAAAACTCAATTCCATGGATTCCTACCCAGCAGTAATTGTACAGTTTATAAACATACTTCAATGTCAACGTTCAAATCTACAGACGGCACATTCTTAAATCTGTAAACTGCACGCAACACACTGTTATAAGATAAACCAAACACTACACGTCAATATAAATATTTTAAAATTCTTTAAATTTCCGCCTGAAGAACTTTAATGTAAAATCAGATTTCTCAATCAATATATTTTAAATATCTTAAGGATATGTGTAATGTTTTTTTAACATACTATCAAACCTATTAATATACTGAACAGCAAAAGAAATGCAAATTTATTTTGCAATGTTTGGTTGAATAAAAGTTAACCATATTTTGATGGTTGTGTTGCTTACTGGAGGCATGTGCAGAGAAGTGTAGTTACTGACGTCCAATAGTCGATGATAAGATATAAATCAATGTGCTCTAAAGGCGTCGTTAAATAAAACAAACTTTACTTTACTTTAGAAATGTAGTGTTTTTTTATCAGCAATGAATTTTTCGTCTAATTTGATTAAAATGGATCTGAACAATCTTTTATGTTTCTTTTACTGTTCAGTATATAAGAACTTTCTACGTGTACACGCATCTATAAAAACTACTTCAGTTATGACTCATAATACACAGTAAAGTACACACACACTTTTATTAGTATATGTCCCTCGGGTGGTTATAAATTGACTTATTTCACTATCTTTACATAAAATTGTTTAATCAGCAGCTAATAATTTAGGTGTCTGACATGGTATTAGTGGCACATGGTCTACAGAAGAAACTTAGTAACTAGCAACAAATGTTTAAATTATTTATCTATTAGCTAAAATAAACAAAGAAACACAAATTAATTATTTTTAAATTTTATCCCTTGGTTTAGGCTTGTTTGGTATCTAGCTGAGTCACGTCACATAATAATAATGATTTTGATGTTTACATTGCCAGTTGGCACACACATTTCTTACACACATTCCAAATACTTGTCAGCTATTTTCTCTTGATCTTAATCATTTGATTAAATGGCATGTTGTGCATATAATTCATACAAAGTGGTACAGGATTTCCCAAAAAAATTATTATGTGAAATATTAAATAATACAGTATATGTTTAAGTAGAACTTGCAGTATATGTTTATATGGAATATATTGTACCATCAAAAGGGCTATTATGTGATTTTCCTCAACAGGAGAGCACACATTAATTTTTTATATACCAGTCTTAACAATGCCCTACAGAATCTGGTTAAAAAAATAAACAGTTTGACTACATGTGACTGGTTCCATGATTTCGTGCACACTTCAAAGTTTTAAAGCCAAAGACCTGTCACACATGTAGATATAGTCAACCAAAAAAGTTTGGCAAACATTAATTCTGAATTCTTCATAAAAATTGGAAGTTCTAACTTAATACAACATTATTGACATTTTCTGAAGTTTTCATGTTTGTAAATTACTGATACATGTATTTCAAAATTTAAATTAAATAAAATAAAAAAAAGTTTCCATACATCTTGTAACATTTGCTAAACATTTTTTGTTGAGTATACATGAACATGGTTGTTCTAATTTAATACAGCATCATTGTCATTTTTAGAGGTTTTCATATGTTTGTAAATTAATGTTTCAAATTTAATTTAAAATTACAACAATCATATTTCCATATGTCTTGTAACATATGCAGGAGCGGGATCTAGCTCAAACGATAGCGTGTCTGCCTGTGAACTGGTCGGTCGTCGGATCGATCCTTCTCAGTGGAGCCATATGCAGTTTGGGCTATTTT